>WNWK01002179.1:160000-180000 GCA_009830355.1 Cherax destructor
TCAAAAGCGGTGGGACCTGACAACATTTCTCCGTGGGTCCTTAGAGAGGGAGCAGAGATGTTGTGGTGCCACTAACACAAATCTTAAACACATCCATTGAAACTGGGCAACTACCTGAGGTGTGGAAGATGGCAAATGTAGTCCCATTTTAAGAAAGGAGACAGACACGAGGCATTAAACTACAGACCTGTGTCACTGACGTGTATAGTATGCAAAGTCATGGAGAAGATCATCAGGAGGAGAGTGGTGGAGCACCTAGAAAGACACAAGCTTATAAACGACAACCAGCACGGTTTCAGGGAAGGAAAATCCTGTGTCACAAACCTACTGGAGTTTTATGACAAGGTAACAGAAGTAAGACACGAGAGAGAGGTGTATAGACTGCATTTTCTTGGACTGCAAGAAGGCGTTCGACACAGTTCCTCACAAGAGGTTAATGCAAAAGCTAGAGGATCAGGCACACGTACAAGAAAGGCACTGCAATGGATCAGAGAATATCTGATAGGGAGGCAACAACGAGTCATGGTACGTGACGAGGTGTCAGAGGGCACCTGTGACGAGTGGGTTCCACAAGGGTCAGTCCTGGGACCGGTACTGTTTTGGTATATGTGAGTGACACAACGGAAGGGATAGACTCAGAAGTGTCCCTGTTTGCAGATGATGTGAAGTTAATGAGAAGAATTAAATCAGTCGAGGATCAGGCAGGACTACAAAGAGACCTGGACAGGCTACAAGCCTGGTTCAGTAACTGGCTTCTTGAATTTAACCTTGCCAAATGTAAAGTCATGAAGATCGGGGAAGGGCAAAGAAGACCGCAGACAGAGTATAATCTAGGTGGCCTAAGACTGCAAACCTCACTCAAGGAAAAAGATCTTGGGGTGTATAACACCGAGCACATCTCCTGAGGCACACATCAATCAGATAACTGCTGCAGCATACGGGCGGCTGGCAAACCTAAGAATAGTGTTCCAATACCTCACTAAGGAATCATTCAAGACTCTGGACACCATATACGTCAGGCCCATACTGGAGTATGCAGCACCAGTTTGGAACCCACACCTGGTCAAGCACGACAAGAAACTAGAGAAAGTGCAAAGATTTGCAACAAGACTAGTCCCAGAGCTAAGGGGATTGTCCTACGAAGAAAGGTTAAGGGAAATCGGCCTGACGACACTAGAGGACAGGAGGGTTAGGGGAGACTTGATAACGACATATAAAATACTGCGAGGAATAGATAAGGTGGACAGAGACAAGATGTTCCAGAGAGGGGACACAGAAACAAGGGGTCACAATTGGAAGTTAAAGACTCCTATGAGTCAAATAGATGTTAGGAAGTATTTCTTCAGTCATAGAGTTGTCAGGAAGTGGAATAGTCTAGAAAGTGACGCAGTGGAGGCAGGAACCATACATAGTTTTAAGACGAGGTTTGATAAAGCTCATGGAGCAGGGAGAGAGAGTACCTACTAGCAATCAGTGAAGAGGCGGGGCCAGGAGCTATGACTCGACTCCTGCAACCACAAATAGGTGAGTACAAATAGGTGAGTACAGACACACACATAAAGACAGACACATACACACACACAGACACACACACACAGACACACACAGACATACACACAGACACACACACAGACACACACAGACATACACACAGACACACTCACACACAGACACACACAGACACACATACAGACACACACACACAGACACACTCACACACAGACACACACAGACACACATACAGACACACACACACAGACACACACACAGACACACACAGACACACACACACAGACACACACACACAGACACACACAGACACACACAGACACACACAAAGACACACACACAGACACACACACAGACACACACACAGACACACACACAGACATAACTAGCAGATGAATACAAGTTGAGCGACGTATTTTTTTTTTTAATTTAAAAAAATGTCACTTTTTCCAGTAAAGACCAAGACGACGGGGAGCAAGACGAGCAAGACCAAGACGACGGCGAGCAAGACGAGCAAGACCAAGACGACGGGGAGCAAGACGAGCAAGACCAACACGACGGGGAGCAAGACGAGCAAGACCAAGACGACGGGGAGCAAGACGAGCAAGACCAAGACGACGGCGAGCAAGACGAGCAAGACCAAGACGACGGGGAGCAAGACGAGCAAGACCAAGACGACGGGGAGCAAGACGAGCAAGACCAAGACGACGGGGAGCAAGACGAGCAAGACCAAGACGACGGCGAGCAAGACGAGCAAGACCAAGACGACGGGGAGCAAAACGAGCAAGACCAAGACGACGGGGAGCAAGACGAGCAAGACCAAGACGACGGGGAGCAAGACGAGCAAGACCAAGACGACGGCGAGCAAGACCAAGACGACGGGGAGCAAGACCAAGACGACGGGGAGCAAGACGAGCAAGACCAAGACGACGGCGAGCAAGACCAAGACGACGGCGAGCAAGACCAAGACGACGGGGAGCAAGACGAGCAAGACCAAGACGACGGGGAGCAAGACCAAGACGACGGCGAGCAAGACCAAGACGACGGCGAGCAAGACCAAGACGACGGGGAGCAAGACCAAGACGACGGGGAGCAAGACGAGCAAGACCAAGACGACGGCGAGCAAGACCAAGACGACGGCGAGCAAGACCAAGACGAGCAAGACCAAGACGACGGCGAGCAAGACCAAGACGACGGTGAGCAAGACCAAGACGACGGGGAGCAAGACGAGCAAGACCAAGACGACGGCGAGCAAGACCAAGACGACGGGGAGCAAGACGAGCAAGACCAAGACGACGGGAAGCAAGACGAGCAAGACCAAGACGACGGGGAGCAAGACCAAGACGACGGCGAGCAAGACGAGCAAGACCAAGACGACGGGGAGCAAGACGAGCAAGACCAAGACGACGGGGAGCAAGACGAGCAAGACCAAGACGACGGCGAGCAAGACCAAGACGACGGGGAGCAAGACGAGCAAGACCAAGACGACGGGGAGCAAGACGAGCAAGACCAAGACGACGGCGAGCAAGACCAAGACGACGGGGAGCAAGACCAAGACGACGGCGAGCAAGACGAGCAAGACCAAGACGACGGCGAGCAAGACCAAGACGACGGGGAGCAAGACCAAGACGACGGCGAGCAAGACGAGCAAGACCAAGACGACGGGGAGCAAGACGAGCAAGACCAAGACGACGGGGAGCAAGACGAGCAAGACCAAGACGACGGGGAGCAAGACGAGCAAGACCAAGACGACGGGGAGCAAGACCAAGACGACGGGGAGCAAGACCAAGACGACGGGGAGCAAGACCAAGACGACGGGGAGCAAGACCAAGACGACGGGGAGCAAGACCAAGACGACGGCGAGCAAGACCAAGACGACGGGGAGCAAGACGAGCAAGACCAAGACGACGGGGAGCAAGACGAGCAAGACCAAGACGACGGGGAGCAAGACGAGCAAGACCAAGACGACGGGGAGCAAGACGAGCAAGACCAAGACGACGGGAGCAAGACCAAGACGACGGCGAGCAAGACCAAGACGACGGGAGCAAGACGAGCAAGACCAAGACGACAGCGAGCAAGACCAAGACGACGGCGAGCAAGACCAAGAAGACGGGGAGCAAGACGAGCAAGACCAAGACGACGGGAGCAAGACGAGCAAGACCAAGACGACGGCGAGCAAGACGAGCAAGACCAAGACGACGGCGAGCAAGACGAGCAAGACCAAGACGACGGGAGCAAGACGAGCAAGACCAAGACGACGGGAGCAAGACGAGCAAGACCAAGACGACGGCGAGCAAGACCAAGACGGAAAGACCAAGAGACGGGAGCAAGACGAGCAAGACCAAGACGACGGCGAGCAAGACCAAGACGACGGCGAGCAAGACCAAGACGACGGGGAGCCAAGACGAGCAAGACCAAGACGACGGCGAGCAAGACCAAGACGACGGGGAGCAAGACGAGCAAGACCAAGACGACGGCGAGCAAGACCAAGACGACGGCGAGCAAGACGAAGAAGAAGACGAAGAACGAAGACGAAGACGAAGACGAAGATGGGTAAGATGAAGAGGAACAAAAAAAGGACGAGACATAGCAAAAAACAAAAGGAATAAAAATAGAGAAGAGGAACGGGAAATTAAGGGGGAAAAGAGAGAGAGAGAGAGAGAGAGAGAGAGAGAGAGAGAGAGAGAGAGAGAGAGAGAGAGAGAGAGAGAGCTACTCAAGCCTCCACTGGAATTTTACAATATTCTTTAATCAGCTTAAAGTAACGTCAAATTAAAAGTTAGGAAAGATTATTTTCTCACGAGCCTTCCCTAATTGCTTCTTAAGGTCGATATTACCCCTATGTGTAATATTGATATTACCCCTATATGTAATATTGATATTACCCCTATATGTAATATTGATATTACCCCTATATGTAATATTGATATTACCCCTATATGTAATATTGATATTACCCCTATATGTAATATTGATATTACCCCTATGTGTAATATTGATATTACCCCTATATGTAATATTGATATTACCCCTATATGTAATATTGATATTACTCCTATGTGTAATATTGATATTACTCCTATGTGTAATATTGATATTACTCCTATGTGTAATATTGATATATGTGTTAATTTTTCGGGAAATTAAAAATATATATGTTTTTTTCAGTACCTATTTTAAGTTGGACTAAATGTTAAAAAAAAAATTTCGGTGGATTTAAAGTTTGTTTTGAACTTAAAGTTTTGTGGCGATGATTTATTCAAGTTCAAATTTTTGGTGACTTGAGTTTATTTTCAGGATTATTAGTGAGTGTCTGTGGTGGTGGTGAGAGGGGGGTGGTAGCTCCAGTTTCACTGGATCAAGAGCTCTACAGCACTATCTGTTATCTTGTCTGATCTGCTGTATTATCACCTCCCCTCTCTCTCTCTCTCTCTCTCTCTCTCTCTCTCTCTGCTTTATCACTTCCTCTCCTCTCCCCTCCACCAATTTCAACTCTAAATAATCAGATTTCAACACTGAATAATCTAATTCATTCAGAGTGACCATAAGATGTAGTCTCGCTGGTTCGTCTTCACTCTCGTTGCTACCTTCACATGATGAATTGTAAAGTTTTCCTTCATTGTCTTCATTAATTTTTGCTGCACTTGTTCTTAACCTCCTAACCAATATGGTTAGGTGACCCGAAAAAGAAAAACTTTCATCATCATTCACTCTATCACTGTCTTGCCAGAGGGGTGCTTTACACTAGTTATAAAACTGCAACAATAACATCCCTCCTTCAGAGTGCCGGCACTATACTTCCTATCTCCAGGACTCAAGTCTGGGTTGCCAGTTTCCCTGAATCCCTTCATAAATGTTACTTTGCTCACACTCCAACAGCACGTCAAGTCCTAAAAACCATTTGTGTTCATTCACTACTATCTAACACGCTCAGGCATGCTTGCTGGAAGTCCAAGCCCCTCGCACACAAAACCTTCTTTACCCCCTCCCTCCAACTTTTCCTAAGCTGACCTCTACCCCGCCTTCCCTCCACTACAGATTTGCACACTCTCGATGTCATTCTATTTTGTTCCATCCTCTCTATATGTCCGAACCACCTTAACAACCCCTCCTCAGCTCTTTGGATAATAGTTTTGGTAATCCCACACCTCCTCCTAAATGTCTAAGCTACGAATTCTCTGCATTATATTCACTCTACACATTGACCTCAGACATGACATCTCCACTGCCTCCAGCCTTCTCCTTGTTGCAACATTAACAACCCATGTCTCACACCCATATAAGAGTGTTGGTATAACTATACTCTCATACATTCCCCTCTTTGCTTCCATGGACAAAGTTCTTTGTCTCCACAGACTCCTCAGTGCACCACTCACCCTTTTCCCCTCGTCAATTCTATGATTCACCTCATATTTCATAGACTCTCTGCTGACACATCCACTCCTGAATATCTGAATACATTCACCTCCTACATACTCTCTCCTTCCAATCTGATATCCAATCTTTCGTTACCTAATTTTGCTATCCTCATCACCTTACTCTTTGCTATATTCACTTATAATTTCCTTCTTTTACATACCCTACCAAATTCATCCATCAACCTCTGCAACTTCTCTTCAGAATCCCCCAAAAGCACAGTGTCATCAGCAAAGAGCAGCTGTGACAACTCTCACTTTGTGTTAGATTCTATGTATATAATTTGTACCAAAGTTCCGTGTCTTCCAACAGTGGAAAAAAGAATACATCTTCCGTTTCTTTCCCCAAAGGTAATTAATTCATATTTTCAACCTGGGAAATACGTCGAAAAACGGAGGCTAAACAAAAATATTGGATTCTTTGCGTGGCCAGACACAGTGTTTGTTGAGCCTCTCAGACCAGCACATGACTCCGTTTTTTGGGGGACCACAATGCTTCTTGGGGGGGTCTTATTTTTTTTATTTTTTTAGGGGGGGGAAGATAGAGAAAGGTAGGAGAAAAAATGGAAACATCTTGGAGAAATGTGTTAGTATGCTGTCTCTCTTTCTCACTCTCTCTCTTTCTCTCTTCCTTTCGCTCTCTTTCTCTCTTCCTTTCACTCTGTCTCTATGTCTTTGTCTTTCTGTCTGTCTGCTTGTCTGTCTGTCTGTCTGGCTGTCTGTTTCTCTCTTTTCTCTCTCTCTGTCTCTCTCTATTTGCCTCTTTCTCTCTCTCTCTCCTTCCCTCCTCCCTCCCCTAGGGGTCTTTGAAAGCCAAACCGAAGCCACTCGTTCGAACGCTGGACCTATCTGAAATATATATATATAGAAAGCCACACAAGTACTCATCCGAACACAGAATCGAACGGAGGGGGGGGGGTAAAGTCTTTCATCGCCAAGCCACAGCCCACCCTTTTGAACACGAGACAAGACCATCTCTACGAGAACCTAGCCGTAGCCACTCGTCCGAACTCATGACAGTGCCCGGGGGGGATGATGGGAGTCTTTGAGAATTAAGCCGTAGCCACTGGTCCGAACGCGGGGTAAAACCAGGTCTATAAGAATTAAACCGTAGTCGCTAGTCCGAACTCAGGGCAAAACTAGGTCTTTGAGACTTAAGCCGTAGCCACTTGTCCGACCTCGGGACCGAGCAGGATAGAGGGAGGGGGGGTCTTTGAGAATTAAGCCATAGCCACTGGTCCGAACGCAGGGCAAAACCAGGTCTTTGAGAGCCGAGCCGTAGCCACTCGTCCGTATGCCTTGATAACGACTTCAATCTGGATTTAATTTACTTGCGACAAAGTGACGGAGAGTTAAACCTGGCGGGGCGGAATGATTGGGTTACAAGCCGATTGTCGCCACCACTTTCATCTGCACTCATTACTACCATTTTAAACCAGGAAGGTAGAGGGGAGGGGGAGAGAGAAGAGGGGAGGGGGAAAAGAGGAAGGGAAGAGGGAATGAGTAAGGGTGAAGGGAATGGGGAGAGGGGAAGGGGAGAAGGAAGAGGGGGAGGTGTAAGGGAAAGGGAAGAGGAGAGGGAGGGAAGGGGGAAGAGGGAATGGGGAACGGGAGGGGAGATGGGAAGGAGTAGTTTGAAAGAGAGGGAGGGAGAGGAAAGGGGAAGGAGGGAATATCTACGGGAGAGAGGGAGGGGAAGAAATAGAGGAGCGGGGGAAGGAGAAAGGTAGAGAAGAGGGGGAGCGAAAAGAATAGTAGAAGAAAGAGGGAGGGAAAGGTGTAGAGGAGAGGGGGAGAGAGAGGAAGGTGAGAGAGAGGGAGGGGCAGAGAGGGAAGAAAGGGTAAGGGGGTGAAAAATAAAAGAAAGAGTAAAGGAGAGGGGAAATACGGAAAGGTGTGAGAAAGAGGGGGTAAGGGAAGGGGTTGAACTGTCGCTTCATGGAAGAGGGGAAAGGAGGGGAAAACATAATGAAATTTGTTGAGTTGCTTTTCCCCTCACTCAGTGACACGAACAAGACCAGCATACCTAGTAGCAGTTGCTGCTGCTGTTGCTGCTGCTGCTGCTAGTGCTGCTGCTGCTAGTGCTGCTGCTAGTGCTAGTGCTGCTGCTGCTAGTGCTGCTGCTAGTGCTGCTGCTGCTAGTGCTGCTGCTAGTGCTGCTGCTGCTAGTGCTGCTGCTAGTGCTGCTGCTAGTGCTGCTGCTGCTGCTAGTGCTGCTGCTAGTGCTGCTGCTAGTGCCTGCTGCTAGTGGGTGCCTGCTGCTGCTGCTAGTGCCGCTGCTAGTGCTGCTGCTAGCTGCTGCTGCTAGTGCTGCTGCTGCGTGTGCTGCTGCAGTGCTGCTGCTATGCTGCTGTTGCTAGTGCTGCTGCTATGTCTGCGCTGCTGCTAGTGCTGCTGTTGCTGCTGCTGTTCCGCTTGCTTTCAGCTGGCAAGAATGACTTTAGAAATATATGGCTAATTTATATATATATATATATATATATATATATATATATATATATATATATATATATATATATATATATATATATATATATATAGCAATGAAACCATGAAACAAGTGGCACTGAAACATTTATTTAACTGCGGCAGGCCAGGGGTCGACCACTGGCCTGCCGCAGTTAGGTAAAGTGCTTGTTGGGGCGGGTATTCAAACAGGAGGAGGCTGAAATCAATCCTTCAGCATCCATTGCCACGAGTGTTCTCGCAACATGAAACAAGCCTAGTTCACTAGTCTCATGTTGTATGTAGGATCGGTGGCGGAAAGGATATGGTGACACGTACGTTGTGTCGTGGGGTCGACCCCTGGCCTGCCGCAGTTTGGTAAATAAATAAATAAATAAATAAATATATATATATATATATATATATATATATATATATATATATATATATATCCACTCCTCTTTAAAGCAGACAATGTAATGGAAATAAAAGAGGGCCTTGTTTCTCCATTTTCCCCTTTTCCAGATAATAAAGTAGGTCCTGCAGGTAGCTGGTGCCTTTAATTTTTAAACCTCGGGAGACGACATCAACAATAGCGTCGCCCTTGACTAAAAATACGCACCATGGCAATGTTATATGACTGTGATGCGTAACGCAGTGTTGCGTAGTCTTGTGTTTGATACTGTTGATGGAGAGATCACGGTACTGGTGGGATTTGAACCCGTGGAGAGTGTGTCGTAAAACCCCAGGATGACGGTCGTAGCCTGGTAGCGTGTGTGGCGAGGAAGGAAGGTAGGTGTGGCAGTGCTGTAGCACCAGTGATACTGAGGGTCAGTGTGACTCTCGAAGCTTCCAAGGCACTAATGCATAAGAACATAAGAAAGGAGGAACACTGCAGCAGGCCTACTGGCCCATTCGAGGCAGGTCCAATTCTCCCACCGGCTTAAGCCAATGCCTTACCCTAGTCAGGTCAGTCACATTCACTTAAGGAAGCCACATTCACCTGCAATATAAACTGTTTTAAAGACAGTTAAACCAATATTGAACAGCGGTCTATGACTGTCATTCCATAGTACCATTCTCCCCCCCCCTCCTCATTTATTTTCATGTTTATTCACGCACTGTTGCGTATAATCTTTGGAGCCTGGATCATGGCCGGGCTCAGTGAGTAGAAAGTCCCTCAGAACTCATCAAAGGCATATCAAAGGTTAAGGTACTGGAGGTGTCAGCAACAGCCTCGTTATCTATCTACAAGTTTCCTGACAACTTGCTCACCACTTGAACTTATTTATCTGACTTGTTAAGTGAAATTAATGGGGCTACACCATCATGTTAATTATGGGAACCTCACAGATCATGGGGTGGTTAAAACAACGATCATGGGGTGGTTAAAACAACGATCATGGGGTGGTTAAAACAACGATCATGTGGTGGTTAAAACAACGATCATGGGGTGGTTAAAACAACGATCATGTGGTGGTTAAAACAACGATCATGTGGTGGTTAAAACAACGATCATGGGGTGGTTAAAACAACGATCATGTGGTGGTTAAAACAACGATCATGTGGTGGTTAAAACAACGATCATGGGGTGGTTAAAACAACGATCATGTGGTGGTTAAAACAACGATCATGGGGTGGTTAAAACAACGATCATGGGGTGGTTAAAACAACGATCATGGGGTGGTTAAAACAACGATCATGTGGTGGTTAAAACAACGATCATGGGGTGGTTAAAACAACGATCATGGGGTGGTTAAAACAACGATCATGGGGTGGTTAAAACAACGATCATAGGGTGGTTAAAACAACGATCATGGGGTGGTTAAAACAACGATCATGGGGTGGTTAAAACAACGATCATGGGGTGGTTAAAACAACGATCATGGGGTGGTTAAAACAACGATCATAGGGTGGTTAAAACAACGATCATGGGGTGGTTAAAACAACGATCATGGGGTGGTTAAAACAACGATCATGGGTTGGTTAAAACAACGATCATGGGGTGGTTAAAACAACGATCATGGGGTGGTTAAAACAACGATCATGTGGTGGTTAAAACAACGATCATGGGGTGGTTAAAACAACGATCATGGGGTGGTTAAAACAACGATCATGGGGTGCGTTGTTTGTCTTAGAATCTAGGAATTGACCTAAACTTGCCGTTACTAGACGCCGTTGCTTTTTCTGTCTCAAAACGTGACCCTCTAACGCTCTTCACCTGTCTCCTAACTTAGATTTAGATAAGTTGAACTTTACGTTTTAAAACTTTGGTCTAATGTGACTAAGTTCCTTGTGCGTGGTTATCCCAGGAGTCAGCCATAAGTACAATTGATGTTTGGAGACAAATACCATTGATGTTTGAACACAAGCACCATTGATGTTTGGACACAAGTACCATTGATGTTTGGACACAAGTACCATTGATGTTTGGACATAAGTACCATTGATGTTTGGACACAAGTACCATTGATGTTTGGACATAAGTACCATTGATGTTTGGACACAAATATCATTGATGTTTGAACACAAGCACCATTGATGTTTGAACACAAGTACCATTGATATTTGGACACAAGTATCATTGATGTTTGGACATAAGTACCATTGATGTTTGGACACAAGTACCATTGATGTTTGGACATAAGTACAATTGATGTTTGGACACAAGTACCATTGATGTTTGGACAAAAATACCATTGATGTTTGAACACAAGCACCATTGATGTTTGGACACAAATACCATTGATGTTTGGACACAAGTACCATTGATGTTTGGACACAAGTACCACTGATGTTTGGACACAAGTACCATTGATGTTTGGACATAAGTACAATTGATGTTTGGACACAAGTACCATTGATGTTTGGACAAAAATACCATTGATGTTTGAACACAAGCACCATTGATGTTTGGACACAAATACCATTGATGTTTGGACACAAGTACCATTGATGTTTGGACACAAGTACCATTGATGTTTGGACACAAGTGCTATTGATGTTGGATACATAAGTATCATTGTGAAGCCAGAAACACTGCACTACATTAGCAGTGGTCCCGGGTACCATATTATTAGTGGTCCCCTGGTACATTATTAGTGGTCCCCTGATACAACATTGTAGTGGTCCTCTGGTACAACAATGGTAGTGATCCTCTGGTACAACATTGGTAGTGATCCTCTGGTACAACATTGGTAGTGATCCTCTGGTACAACATTGGTAGTGATCCTCTGGTACAACATTGGTAGTGGTCCTCTGGTACAACATTGGTAGTGGTCCTCTAGTACAACAGTGGTAGTGGTCCTCTGGTACAACATTGGTAGTGATCCTCTGGTACAACATTGGTAGTGGTCCACTGGTACAACATTGGTAGTGGTTCTCTGGTTCAACATTGGTAGTGGTCCACTGGTAAGGGTACTTTGCTGCAAAGAAAAACAGATTTCTTTGGCCCTGTCAGTGAGGGTGCTTAGTAACGTGTTTGGTAACGTGCTTGGTAACGTGCTTGGTAACGTGTTTGGTAACGTGTTTGGTAACGTGTTTGGCCACTGACGTCCCATAATATCTGTCACATCATACCCATTGTGGAGAGCAGAGCGGAAGATCCATAGTCACCATGGAATTTTTCAGTTATACTCTCGGGGCTACAATCCTCACCGCCATATGCTGGGAGATGCCCAGGGGCCGGAAGATTCTTTAATAAGCTGGAAGATTCTCCAGTAAAGCATGTTCTTCAGGGGCTGGAAGATTCTTTAATAAGCTGGAAGATTCTCCAGTAAAGCATGTTCTTCAGGGGCTGGAAGATTCTTTAATAAGCTGGAAGATTCTCCAGTAAAGCATGTTCTCCAGGGGCTGGAAGATTCTCCAGTAAAGCATGTTCTCCAGGGGCTGGAAGATTCTTCAGTAAAGTAAGTTCTCCAGGGACTGGAAGATTCTTCAGTAAACGAAGTTCTCCAGGGACTGGAAGATTCTTCAGTAAAGTAAGTTCTCCAGGGACTGGAAGATTCTTCAGTAAAGTAAGTTCTCCAAAGACTGGAAGATTCTTCAGTAAACGAAGTTCTCCAGGGACTGGAAGATTCTTCAATAAGCTGGAAGATTTTCCAGGAGCTGGAAGATTCTTCAGTAAAGCATGTTCTCCAACCACAATACAAGGAACTCTCCTCCATCAAGTGTACCCTTGCAGGATGGGGGCTCAAGATCTCCTACCCTCGCGTGCAGTGAAAAATTTGCGAAGTTAGAAATAATTCTCAATAACCATTTAGCAGCGCCAGGATGTACCGGAGGAGGTGCCCGTGGATGGTGTCAGTCAATAGTCGATGTAAGGATCTTGAAGTGGCCCTGAATTCCACCAGTGGAACCCCTGAGATATCCTGCCTAGGTGGCACGCCTGTGGGAGCAGCTGGGCCTATGATATTCCTAGACAGATGGTTTAATCTGCTTGATAAGATTTCAGCCTTCCCATTTGGGACACTTTTAACGGGTTGTCATATTCACAGGGTAGAGAAGATAGTTATAAATGAAGGACACTTGGGTACAGTTTGGGATATCAAGGGGTAAACATCGTCGACATTTAGCCACGAGTTAAAACGAGATTCTTTTAATTAATATCTTGAATTATATACAAATGTCAATTTCCCACAGTCTGTGGGTACCACCACACCATTTGTAACCTGTTTAGGGAAATGTTCCCACACCTCCTTCATGCGTGGAACAAAACGTACACTCGAGGCACTTAAGGACCAGGAATCTGCACCATCACTCTAAGGACCTGCCCAGTATGGGCCAAAAGCCTGTTGAAATTTTTCCTTTCTTATGTTCTTATGTCTCCTGGACAGAAAGAACCATCGTTAGTAACGTCATCATTTCTGTCAGGGGAAAATGTGATCTGTTGAATTGACGGGACTGTTTGTTTGTGTCTTCCGTTGAGATGAGTAACGGAGAAATGAGATCGAATACAAATGGTAATAAATGAGTAGGTATGTAACCCAAAAATCTTTTAAAAGGATGAAAAAAAAGGGAATTTATAGACGTAACAAAAGAGGTGAAGGTTCAACTCATGAATCAATATATTCACTTAAAAAAAAAAAGAGGTTAAGAGGGCAATAATAAAACCTAAAACGGGAACTATGAAAATAAAGTGGCTAAGGATTCGAAATCTAATACGAACAGCTAAAGTGTATTGAGCATAAGTCAATGCTCAGTGATAACCCACATGGAGGCAGACTCTCAGGAGATTGATTAATCTGTATATTTCGACCCCCTTCTGGGGTCCTCTTCAGCAGATAAGGAGGATCCCAGAAGGGGTCGAAATATAAACATCAGTCAATTTCCTGAGTTTGTGTCCATGTGGATGTATATATATATATATATATATATATATCACAGAGGTAGACCAAAGAAAAATTCCAGTGAAAACGAGAAAATTTGCGCACAGGTTAGCAAAAAAATCGAAGAAGGCAACACAGTGGGAGCAATCAGAATAATTACAAGTGACGACACTGTAGCTCCCAAAGATGAGACCACAGCTCAAGCACTAAGAGACAAGCATCCAACAAGGAACACCATAGCTATCAACAACAACCCTGAAGGAGACCCCATCACTGAACAATTAATTTTGCCAGTATCAGAAGTGTATAAGGCGATAGTGTCATTTCCAGCAGGATCTGCAGGAGGTTACACTGGAATTCGACCACAACACCTCAAAGAGATGGTAAATCCAGTACTCGGAGCATCTGCATCAATTCTCCTCACCGAATTAACAACTTTTGTCAACAACTGCCTGGCTGGGCGAATCCCAGAAGAAATTAAACCTTTCTTTTTTGGAGCCTCATTATGCGCTTTGAAGAAGAAGGATGGGGAATCAGACCCATTGCTGTTGGTAACACCCTTCGCCGTCTCGTTGCCAAAGCAGCAGTAAGAAACATTCGCCTAGAAGCTGCCAGTTTACTCCAGCCACACCAACTGGGCTTTGGGGTCTCTCAAGGCGTGAAGCCGCAGCTCATGCGGGAGGGCCTACATCAGGGACCTATCAGAAGACAAGGCCGTAGTCAAACTTGACTTTAGAAATGCCTTTAATATGGTGAAGAGAGATGTGGTCTTGCCAGCCGTTCGGGATCGGTTCCCCAGTCTCTTTCCCTTCATTTCAGCTGGCTACAGCAAACCCTCGACTCTTTTGTTTGGGAACATGAAATTCCCTCCTCTGAGGGTGTTCAGCAGGGTGATCCACTCGCTCCACTTCTCTTCTGTTTGGCAGTAAGAGAACTAACTTCCAGCCTATGCAGCGAGCTCAACATCTGGTACCTGGATGATGGCACTCTGGCAGGTACTGGGGAGTCCTTGTTAGAGGACCTACAACGGGTGAAGACACAAGGAGAAGCCTTAGGACTCATCCTCAATCCCTCAAAGTGTGAAATTATCACAACAAATCAGGAAATAATCAATGCGGTGCAAACAATCCTCCCAGAAGTCACTACTACCACTCCATCCAACAGTACCTCCTGGGAGCACCGCTGGGTCACCACGCCATCGACACTGTCCTCAAGGACAAAGTGAATGACCTGAAAAGAATGGAGGAGAGAATAAGTGATCTTGATGCCCATGATGCCCTGTATCTCCTCACAAGGTGTCTTACTATGCCAAGACTCACTTACTTCTTGAGGTGCGCACCCTCTTTGAAAACCCAACACTTGACGAGTATGACGCACACCTGAGATCAACCTTCAAGAAGGCACTGAATCTGTCACTAGAGGATCACCAATGGGAGCAGGCAACCCTCCCAGTGCGACTGGGAGGTATAGGGTGCAAAGCAAGGCAGGTAGCGTTACCTGCATTTCTGTCATCGTGTTTGGCTTCCAGTGGATTAGTCAAGAGGATTGTCCCTGAACGTTTGAGAGGTGTGGTGGGAGCTCAAGACCCCAAGTTCATTGATGCAGCAGTGCAGTGGGACATCCTGGCAGACTCCTCCAGTAGACCAGCTCCTCCCAAAGAGCACAAACAGTCCCACTGGGACAAACCGATCATGGAAAAATTTCCAACACAATGCTCACCAACGCTTCAGGAAAGGACAAAGCTCGTCTCCTAGCGGTGAAGGCACCACACTCAGGAGATTTCCTTCTTGCTGTTCCCAATTCCTCTCTGGGGACTCGACTCGACCCACAGGCCATTCGGATTGGTGTTGCTCTTCGCCTAGCCGCCCCCATACTCACCGAACATAGGTGTATTTGCGGCAGGGCGACGGCTGACCAATTCGGACTTCATGGTCTAGTGTGTCACACATCAGAAGGGAAGTATGGTAGACATGAGGAGGTCAATGACATCATAAAGAGAAGCCTCGCCACAGCCCGTTGCCCAGCTCAACGGGAACCCCAAGTGCAGAGGTCTGATGGAAGTCAAAAGCGTCCTGATGGAGCCACTATGCTACCCTGGAAGAATGGTAAGCAGATTGCTTGGGACTACACCTGTGCTGCCACATTGGCAGACACCTACCTGCCACACTCCTTAGCCGAAGGGGGTGGAGCTGCCAGCCACAGGGAGACCCAGAAGACCGCAAATATGAAGACCTTCCTCTTGCTATAACTTCATCCCAATAGGGTCGGAGACCCATGGAGCATGGGGCAAGTGTGCTCTAAAGTTTCTCAAGGAGCTGGGTGGAAAACTCATCATAGAAACCAAGGACCACAGGGCGACCAGCTTCCTCTTTCAGAGACTTAGTGTTGCGATCCAGAGGGGAAATGCCTGCAGTATTCTGGGCACGCGGCCCACTGCCGGGAGTTGGACGAAGTATTTGACATGTAGCTCTGAGTTGTTATCTATGTTGTTTTACTCCCATTGTATTTTGTATTTTGTCTTGAAATAAAGTTTGTATATATATATATATATATATATATATATATATATATATATATATATATATATATATATATATATATATATATATATATATATATATTGTTGACAAGAGGCCCTAACTGCATATCAGAGTTGTGAACTAAGACGCCTGACTGATATCATTCAACATTGACAGTATTTCAGACAGTGTAAACTCGCGCCAGCAGAAATTTGGGAACCCTTGAGGTGCTGGCGGAGGGAGGAGGGGGTCCTAGACGTCCGTCTGTCCCTCCCCGGCGGAGAAGTATCCGTCTCTCTCCGTCCCCCGGAGGCCGATGAGGGGGGGGAGGAGGGGCGTCATTGGACTGGCTGCTCTCAAGGAAACTTTCTCAACTGTGTGAGAGTGTGTGAGAGAGTGTGTGAGAGAGTGTGTGCGGTTTTCTCGTCAAAACAAGAGACTCTCTGTACGTCTGAGTGCCTCCCTCTCTCTCCCTCCCCCTCCCTTTCCCTCTCCCTCCCCCTCTATTGTCACGTTTAGTAATTAAAGCAGGCGTTTGAAAAGCAATTCCCCTCCCTTCCCTCCCTCCCTCTCTCCTTCTTCCCCTCCCCTCTCGCCCTCTCTTTACCCCCTCCCCCCTAACATAGATAACCATCGGAGTGGGGAACTTCAGTAAGGCCAGCTGATTGTACGTCACTGCTGATTGTACGTCACTGCTGATTGTACGTCACTGCTGATTGTACGTCACTGCTGATTGTACGTCACTGCTGATTGTACGTCACTGCTGATTGTACGTCACTGCTGATTGTACGTCACTGCTGATTGTACGTCACTGCTGATTGTACGTCACTGCTGATTGTACGTCACTGCTGATTGTACGTCACTGCCGATTGTACGTCACTGATCATTGTACGTCACTGATCATTGTACGTCACTGATCATTGTACGTCACTGATCATTGTACGTCACTGATCATTGTACGTCACTGATGATTGTACGTCACTGATGATTGTACGTCACTGATGATTGTACGTCACTGATGATTGTACGTCACTGATGATTGTACGTCACTGATGATTGTACGTCACTGATCATTGTACGTCACTGATGATTGTACGTCACTGATGATTGTACGTCACTGATGATTGTACGTCACTGATCATTGTACGTCACTGATCATTGTACGTCACTGATCATTGTACGTCACTGATCATTGTACGTCACTGATCATTGTACGTCACTGATGATTGTACGTCACTGATCATTGTACGTCACTGATCATTGTACGTCACTGATCATTGTACGTCACTGATCATTGTACGTCACTGATGATTGTACGTCACTGATCATTGTACGTCACTGATGATTGTACGTCACTGATCATTGTACGTCACTGATCATTGTACGTCACTGATGATTGTACGTCACTGATCATTGTACGTCACTGATGATTGTACGTCACTGATCATTGTACGTCACTGATCATTGTACGTCACTGATCATTGTACGTCACTGATCATTGTACGTCACTGATCATTGTACGTCACTGATCATTGTACGTCACTGATCATTGTACGTCACTGATCATTGTACGTCACAGATCATTGTACGTCACAGATCATTGTACGTCACTGATCTAGCCTTCACAGAAACTCTCTAACTATCTTCTAACCTTCAGAGATAGCCAACTAGACAGACAGAAAGACAAAGATACGGACAGATAGACAGACAGACAGTGAGACAGACTGAAAGACAGACGGACAGTCAGCTAACCAGACAGACGGACAACCAGACAGACAGACAGAGAGCTAGCCAGACAGACAGACAATCAAACATACATGCAGACAGAGAGCTAGCCAGACAGACAGACAAGCAACCAGACAGACAGAGAACTAGCCAGACAGACAGACAGACAACCAGACATACAGACAGACAGCCAGCAAGCTAGCCAGACAGACAACCAGACATACAGACAGACAGCCAGCAAGCTAGCCAGACAGACAACCAGACATACATATAGACAGAGAAACAGGCAGACAGACAGACACATATATAAAATAACGAAAACACACAGACACCGATCATAACGAAGAACACCTAAACAACGCAACACAAATATAGCAAATGCAAATCACTTCCCCCCAAAAAAAAATCACTTCCCCCCAAAAAAAATCACTTCCCCCGAAAAAAATCACTTCCCCCCCAAAAAAAATCACTTCCCCCCCCGAAAAAAAAATCGCTTCCCCCCAAAAAAATAATTTCCTTCCAAAAATCATAGAAATTTTCATTGTGGGAGGGGGTGGGAAAAGAGGAAAAAGGAGGAGGGAAAGGGGACTAAAAAAAAAAAACCCTCTTCGCCTGAATATATATATATATATATATATATATATATATATATATATATATATATATATATATATATATATATATATATATATATATATAATGACCGAATGAACGAAAAACAAGAAGAAAAAAAGAGAACTCGCCGATAAAAATTTCTTTGACGTTAGAGAGAAATTTAAATGTCGATCTGAAAGTTCCAGAAGTGAAAGTGGGTGAAAAAGAGGGCTAGTAGTTAACCAGGCTAGTTAACTAGCAGGACGACTAGCAAAGAAGCTGGCTAGCAACTAAGAAGGTTAGTAAAGAGGCTAGCTAGCAATTAAGAAGGCTAGTAAAGAAGCTAGCTAGTAACTAAGAAGGCTAGTAGAGAAATTAGCTAGTTACTAAATCAGCTCATATGCTGGTAATCAGGCTAGTATGTTCACTATTAAGAAAGAAGGCTGGATAGTTAGTAGGTAGGCTAGTAAAGAAGCGGACTAGCATGCTAGTGTATACTAACTAGTCAACTAGAAGGCAGGAAGGAAAGAGGAAACACACACACACACACACACACACCACATCAGACATATCACACCACTAGCTCCTTCCCTGTTCCCATTCCCTCCCTCCTTCCCTCCCTGCCTCATGAAGGGGCACCGACGTGCCTCTCACAGCCGACCCTCAGTTCAGCAGAGGGCCATGGAAGGAGGGGGGGGCGGCTGGTGGCCCTCGGACGATTGGATTAACTATACGGAAGTCACTCTTCATCTCCGCCCACCTCAGGAACATCTGGTAACGTGATTCATACCTCCTCTTCCCTTGCTCTCTCTCTCTCTCTCTCTCTCTCTCTCTCTTTCTCACACACAGTCCTTTCTGAACAGCAGCCAACGGTACCAGGACAAAAGTTCCAGAACTAATCACGATGTCCAGTTGTTCGTAATCCGAAGCACTGGTTTCAGAAGTAGATTCAACTGTTCTTCTCTGCAGACAGTCTCTTCTTAGACGGCAGAGTCTTCCACGCTCTGCACTCATACACTTCTCTCTCTCTCTCACTCACTATCTCTCTCTCTCTCTCTCTCTCACTATCTCTCTCTCTCTCTCACTCACTATCTCTCTCTCTCTCTCTCTTTGCTCCGCTTATTCACTTAGGCGCTTAAATTGAATTTCATGCACCCAGAGAACGTGACTTATTGACTGAAGGAGCCATAAGACGATGTTTTTATGTCTTGGGGAAATACAAAGACCAGAAGAAGATGACGAAGAAGAAGCAGAAGGAGAGGAAAACGTAGAAAGTAGAGGAAGAGGTAGAGGAGGAAAAGGAGGAAGGCAATTAAGACGAGGAGAAGGAATAGTAGGAAGAGAGGGAGTAGGACAAATAAGGAATAGAAATCTAAGAAAAAGGAGATGGCGAAGGAGAAGGGAAAGAAGGAGTAGGAGAAATAGAAAAATGGAAAATGAAGAAGGAGAGGGAGAAAGAGTAGGTA
>WNWK01002179.1:182500-187500 GCA_009830355.1 Cherax destructor
AGATATGATAGCGACATACAAAATACTGAAAGGAATAGACAAGGTGGACAGAGACAGAATGTTCCATAGATGGGACACAACAACAAGGGGACACAGTTGGAAGTTGAAGACTCAGATGAACCACAGGGATGTTAGGAAGTATTACTTCAGTCACGGAATTGTCGGGAAGTGGAATAGTCTGAGAAGTGATGTAGTGGAGGCAGCATCCATACATAGCTTTAAGAAGAGGTATGATAAAGGTCATGGAGCGGGAAGAGTGACCTAGTAGCGGCCATCGAAGAGGCGGGGCCAGGAACTGTGAATCGACCCCTGCAACCACAACTAGGTGAGTACAAACACACACACCCTCCCAAGACTATGCTGTAACTCTTTCCATTTGTCACCCTCATCCCTGCCATCATAATACCATTATAGTGCCATTATAGTGTCATCATTGTGGCACTCAGGGACCATAACATCGCCATAATAACAATAGCCACAACCACCAGTGTTGTGGCACCTATTTCCTGCCTCCTGATTGGCAGTGAAAGAAGCCACTCTCTGCCCTCTGACTAATCAGAAATCGCCAATACTGATCTACGTTCTTAGCCAAAAAATTAGCCAGGTTTCTGTTCTTGGACATTGGTAAATAAGAGGGCGTGTTTGTGTGTGTTTGTGTGTTTTTGCGTGTTTGTGTGTGTTTTTGCGCAGGTACAAGCGCTTTATCAAGTGATCTTCCGCTCTGTGTGGAGCTTTATCAAGTCTTCTTTCACTCTGTGTGGAGCTTTATAAAGCTCTACACAGAGAGACTGCGTCATTTAAAGCCTATTACAAAGAGAGTGGGGTTGCGTGGCCACAATACAAGGCAGGTTGTATCCACTTTACCATTCACCGTAATGCTCTACTAATCTCAATAACTAGTTAACTTGTAATTACCATGGACGATGTAGAAGTAGTAGTAGTAGTAGTAATAGTAGTAGTAGTAATAGTAATAGTAGTAATAGTTGTAGTAGTAATAATAATAATAATGGTAGTAAGAGAAGTAATGTTTTTTTTAGATGTTCTTTCCTCCCTTTCTTTTATTCTCTGTCCTTGTTCTTCCTTGTTTCTTCCTTTACCACTTCCTCTATCTCTTTTCCTCCTCCCCCTCCTCTTCTTGCCACCCTCCTCCTGCTCCTCCCCCTCTTCTTCCTCCTCACCCCTTCCTCTCCCGTCCCCCCGAAAATACATTCATGACCCCTACAAAGAGAAGGAAACTCGTTAGGTTGAAGTGGCCTAGCTGGTTGTGTAATTAAGTAAGGAAATGCTTCATATCTCCTTGCTGGCTCCCGCTGCCTCCGATTTGCATAGAAACGAGGAAGAAGAGGAAGTGGCAAGAAGAAGGGGGAAGGGGCGCAGGAGGGGAGGGAGGTGAAGGGAAAGGGAAGGCCAAGGAAGAGTAGGAAGTGCCGTCCGGTTTGTCTGACAGTGCTAACCAGTTTGAGGGCCAATGTTTTGAGAGTGCCAAAATTATTTTAATATATATATATATATATATATATATATATATATATATATATATATATATATATATATATATATATATATAGAACAATGCTACACAAATACGACTCTTGGGCTCCATACACAAGTGTTAACATCTGTCATAAAGTGAGGTGTAACAATACAGGTGTAGACTACTTTATAATTAACTGGCTGTCGTGCAGGTGCGTCGTTAGGACACCTGCGAGGGAGGTCACCTGTTACATAACGTTATAGGTGTTATCCTTTGACTAGTCAGCTACTGTACGATACCAAGTATTACTACTACTACTGCTGCTACTGCTGCTACTACTGCTGCTGCTGCTACTACTACTACTGTTGCTACTGCTACTACTGCTGCTACTGCTACTACTGCTGCTACTGCTACTACTGTTGCTACTGCTACTACTGCTGCTACTGCTACTACTACTGCTGCTGCTGCTGCTGTTGTTGCTACTACTGCTGCTGCTGCCTGCTACACTGCTGCTACTACTACGCTACTACTGCTGCTACTGCTGCTGCTAGCACTGCTGCTCACACCGCTACTACCGCTGCTACTGCTGCTGCTGCTGCCTCGCTACCACTGCTGCTACACGCTGCTACACTGCTCGCACCACTCTGCTGCTACTGCTGCACACTGCTGCTCACAGCTGCACTACTACTGCTACACGCGCCAGCTGCTGCTGCTGCTAACTGCTGCTGCTCGCTGCTGCTGCTACTGCTGCACTGCTGCACGCTCTACTGCACACTGCTGCTGCTGCTGCTGCTGACACTGCTGCTACTGCTGCTGCTGCTGCTGCTCACTGCTGCTCACGCTGCTGCTCTCACCACTGCTGCTAGCTACTACTGCTGCTACTGCGCTACACTGCTGCTACTGCTACTACTGCTACTACTGCTGCTACCTACTGCCGCTACTACTGTCTACTCTTCTCTACTGCTACACTTCTACTCCTGCTATCACTCCATACTACTACTCTCTACCTCCGCTACCTCGCTACTATATTACTACTACTACTACTCTACTACGCTACTCTGCTCTACTACTCTCTCTCTACTACTACTCTCTACTCTGCGTACTGCTATCTACTACTACTGTACTACTTGCTCTACTGCTACTCTACTACTCTGCTGCTGCTACTCTACTGCTACTACTCTCTGCTACATGCACTACTACTGCTACTACAGCTGCTCTCTCTCTCTACTACTCACTACGCGCTACGCGACCTGCACTCTGTCCTGCTCTCTCGCCTCTGCCTCTCTGCTCTTCTGCCTGACTGCTCTCTGACGCCTCCTGCTCTGTCACCTGCTCACTGCTACAGCACACCTGCCCTCTCTCTGTGTGCTGCCGCACCTCTGCTTCACGCCACCTCTGCCACTGCCTACTGCTGCACTCTGCTGCTACTTCTGCTGCTCTACTCACTGCTGCCTCTCTGCCGCTGCTTGCTGCCTACTGCTCACTGCTGCTGCTGCTACAGCTCACTACCTGCTCTGCTCTACCTACTGCTGCCACTGCTGCTGTCACGCTCACCTGCTGCTCACTGCTCTCACTGCTACTACTCTACTACCTGCTACTACTGCTACTCTGCTACTACTGCTCTACTACTGCTCTCTGCTGCTGCTGCTCTACTCACTCTGCTCTACTGCTCGCTGCTACTACTGCTCTACTCTCTGCTGCTACTCAACTGCTGCTACTGCTCTCCTCCTCGCTCACTTTCACTCTGCTGCTGCCTCTACTGCTCTGCCTGCTCTGCTACTACAGCTCTACTGCTACTACTACTACTGCTACTCACTGCTACTACTCTCTCTTGCACTGACTACGCTGCTACTACTACTCTGCTACCTGTTCACTACTCATCTACTACGCTGTGTGTACCTTACTACTCTACGCTACCACTGCTGCTACCTACTGCTGCTACATCTACTACTGCTACTGCTTGCTCCACTGCTGCTGCTGCAACTACTGCCGTACTGCTGTACTACTGCTGCTGACTGCTGCACTCTACTGCCTGCTGCTACCTCACTACTGTCTGCTGCCTGCTCTACAGCTGCTGCTACCACTAGCTCTGCTACTCACTCTCTGCTGCCTACTGCTGCTTCTCTACTACTGCTGCTGCTACTACTGCTGCTGCTGCTACTACTAGCTGCTGCTACTACTGCATGCTAACGCATACTGCTCTCTGACTACTCTCTGCTAGCTACACTACGCACTACTACTACTGCTGCTCTACTCTCTGCTACTCTCTACGACTGCTAGCACTACTACTGCTGCTGTACACTACTGCTACTACTCACTGTCTGCTACTCTACTGTGTCTCTGTACTCTGCTGCTGCTACTACACTGCTCTCTACTACTACTACTACTACTACCACTACTACTACTACTAATAATAATAATATCAAATTTGCATGATACTCGAAGCATGGATCTAGGGGTCAGCGCCCCTGCGGTTCGGTCCCAGACCAAATTTTCTGGTGGATGAAAGCCTGATCAATCAGGCTGTTACTTCATTCAGCCTAACTTAGGAATCACAGCCTGGCTGATCAGGAAATGAGAGCTAGGAGTCTATTGGCAATCTCCATGTTTGATGGGAGGCTGTTGAATAGTCTTGGCCACCTTACACTTACTGTGCAGTCTCTCGAAATGTGTGTAAACCCAGTGTGTGTAAACCCAGTGTTTGTAAACCAAGTGCTTGTAAACCCTGTGTTTGTAAACCAAGTGTTTGTAAAACAAGTGCTTGTAAACCCTGTGTATGTAAACCAAGTGTTTGTAAACCCAGTATTTGTAAACCCAATGTATGTAAACCAAGTGTTTGTAAACCAAGTGTTTGTAAACCCAATGTATGTAAACCAAGTGTTTGTAAACCCATTGTATGTAAACCAAGTTTTTGTAAACCAAGTGTTTGTAAACCCAATGTATGTAAACCAAGTGTTTGTAAACCAAGTGTTTGTAAACCCAATGTATGTAAACCAAGTGTTTGTAAACCCAATGTATGTAAACCAAGTGTTTGTAAACCAAGTGTTTGTAAACCCAATGTATGTAAACCAAGTGTTTGTAAACCCAGTGTATGTAAACCAAGTGTTTGTAAACCCAGTATTTGTAAACCCAGTGTATGTAAACCCAGTATTATCCACATATTTACCTTGGTAGGCCTATGAGGGTAGACCTACGAGGGAGTTCGTACATAAGTCTACGAGCTTCTATTAATATTTTTGGTATAATTAAAGTTTGTTTTGCCCATAGACATCTGTTTATGCCTACCGCCCCTAGAGATCACCCGGCTTCGTAACGCAGGTGCTCTGGCGTAACAGGTGTTACGGATACGTACAGCTGCGTGTGCATGCTGAGACTACCAAAAAAAAAAACCTTTGCATAACAGCTCTGATTTGCTACAAGTGTGTGTGTGTGGTTGTTACAGGTGTGTGTGTGTGTGTGTGGTTACAGGTGTCTGTGTGTGGGTGTATGGTTGCTACAGGTCTGTGTGGTTGTTACAGGTGTCTGT
>WNWK01002179.1:192500-217500 GCA_009830355.1 Cherax destructor
GGATGCATGAGTGTCGATTTCGTGTTGACTCACGAATATAATTCGTGTTTATGGCTCAAGGGAAGATGGGGGATGGGGGTGGGGATGGTGGTGGGGGATGGTGGTGGGGGATGGTGGTGGGGATGGTGGTGGGGATGGTGGTGGGGGATGGTGGTGGGGGATGGTGGTGGGGGATGGTGGTGGGGGATGGGGGTGGAGGATGGGGGATAGTTAGCCCGGACAGATTTGGATAGAATGGGTGGTCCACTCAGGTAATGGGGGGGGGAGAAGGGAGGGGGAGGGGGAAGTGATGGAAGAGAAAGGGGTAGTTAGAAAAAAACACGTAAGAAAAAGATACTCCAAGGAGTCCATCTCTGACACACACACACACACACACACACACACACACACACACACACACACACACACACACACACACACACACACACACACACACACACACACACACACACACACACACACACACACACAGACACACACACAGACACACACACACACACACACACAGACACACACACACACAGACACACACACACACACACAGACACACACACACACACACAGACACACACACACACACACACACACAGACACACACACACACACACACACAAAACATTTCTCTTCTCATTCACAAAATTCAACATCAATAATCACGCAACCCATGAATCTCCTACCCATTAATCCCCTACTCATTAATCCCCTACGCATTAATCCCCTACGCATTAATCCCCTGTCCATTAATCCCCTGTCCATTAATCCCCTACCCATTAATCCCGTACCCATGAATCTCCTACCCACGAATCCTCTACCCATGAATCACCAACCCATGAATCCCTTACCCATGAATCCCCTACCCATGAATCCCCTACCCATTATTCCCCTACCCATTAATCCCTTACCCATGAATCCTCCACTCCAGTTTCTACCTGCTGAGGAAGATACTCAACAGGTAGGCTCCGATGAGTTGTACTCACTTATTTCTGGTTGCAGGGGCCGAGTCACAGCTCCTGGCCTCCTCCCGGAGATCAGGAGCTGTGACTCGACCCCATGAATGACCCGTCATGCGTCATTCCACGTTATATCCCCTGAAAAATATTCTTGTAAGTGGGTTTGGGTTTGAGAAGGACCTGCCTAGTATGGGCCAGTAGTCTTGCTGCAGTGCTCCTCCTGTCTCATGATGTTCTTATTACTGATCCATGTTCATCATCCCCATAAAATTCTTTGGACGGTTGAATTACCATCAAAATGTTAGGTTAATGTGACATTATATTGTGGCAATGTTTCGGCCTGACAAGGGTCCTGGAGAGCGAAACGTTGCCACAGTAAAATGTGTTCATTTACCTAACATTGTCTGGATCTGATTTACGATTATGTTGCTTCACTGACTCACCAACACTGCCTCTCCAACACTGACTCACCAACACTGACTCACCAACACTGACTCTCCAACACTGACTCACCAACACTGCCTCACCAACACTGACTCTCCAACACTGACTCTCCAACACTGACTCTCCAACACTGACTCTCCAACACTGACTCTCCAACACTGACTCACCAACACTGCCTCACCAACACTGACTCTCCAACACTGCCTCTCCAACACTGCCTCTCCACACCAGCGTAACATACACTTAAATGGTTACTACTGACTCTTACTTCTTCTCTCACCTTACCACTGACTAACCTCAGATCCCTGAGCCTCAACTGTCGTTGATGACGCCTCCACACTACCAGACAGCTACCAGACAGCTACCAGACAGCTACCAGACAGCTACCAGACAGCTACCAGACAGCTACCAGACAGCTACCAGACAGCTACCAGACGGGAACATGAATCACAGTACTAAACACACAAACACCTGAGCTTACAAACAAGACCCAGACACTAATTTAAACGGCTAAAGAAGAAATTACTGACTGGTTATCTTCCCCGTGAATCAACAGAGTCAATCCTCTAAGTTCTAATGCTCTAATTGATGATTAAGACACATGTGTAACAGTTGGGTGTCTTTATTGATGGGACAGCAGGTGTAGTAGTGAAATAAAGTTGATGTAATCAGTCCATCAACCATGGAGAGATAGTAACTGAGGGGGTCAGTCCCTCAGCCTGGAGAAGGGTTCAACTCCATGGTCTGGAACGATACGAGGCTGATACACGAAAATGGAGTCTTAACACCATCTGCCATCATCTAACACCATCTGCCATCCTCTACCACCATCTGCCATCCTCTAACACCATCTGCCATCATCTAACACCATCTGCTATCATCTAGCACCATCTGCCATCATCTAACAAACAACTGCCATCATCTAACACCATCTATCATCATCTAATACCATCTATCACCATTTGCCATCATCTAACACCATCTGCTATCATCTAGCACCATCTGCCATCATCTAACAACATCTGCCATCATCTAACACCATCTGTCATCATCTAATACCATCTATCACCATCTGCCATCATCTAACACCATCTGCCACCATCACTTACAGAAATATTTCATAATGTAGCTTCTGCCACATCTACAACCTACCGATCTTAAATACTGCCGAAGGTGAAGTACAAGATCCCGAAGACGTTGCAATGGGACATTGTAAATTGAAGACTGTTCCACTTTGCATGGCTGTGTCTGCAACATCCCCTCCGCAAAATGCTAAATTTTTTATATACATATGATCGACCACAAAAGCCCCATATAAAACTGAATTCAGATTAACAGATCAAATACCTGATTTTGTTTGACATTTGGATATTATGAGTGTAGTATATATATATATTATTATTATTATTATTATTTGGGGGGCTACGAGAGCAGGTCCCGCTAATTCAGTGTTTTAATTGCTACTAATCAGCGCAGATCTGCGGGTATTTGTGTTCAACCAGGCTGTTAGTGTTAGTGTACAATCACACGAGCATAAAGCTTTTCGTTTGATATTTTAGGTCAAATGTATCATAGTTAATGAGAGTGTTGTTGTTGTTGTTGTGGGGAAGCCATTACCAGTCTGATATCTGCTTCAATACGCTCTTTATCTGCAAAAATATACATATATACATTCATGAACACGTATATTCATTCATGCACACATATATACATTCATAAACACATGTATACATTCATGTACACATATATACATTCATAAACACATATATACATTCATGCACATATATATACATTCATGTATGAACATAAATATATTCAGGATCACATACATACATTTATGTATACACATATACATATGCAAAACAACCAAAGGAGGAGTTGAATGATAGCTCTGGGCATTTCGTGTTGCAATCAACACATCTTCAGGAGCTTGCAATGTTGCAAAAGCCGTTCCCATGAACTTCCTACTCAACATTGCAAGCTCCTGATGATGTGTTGTTTGCAACACGAAAGGCCTAGAGCTATCATTCAACTCCACTTATGCAACCCTTAGGTGTCTTTATTTAGCCAGCCATTGGCTTCTTCAGTCCAGTACAGAGAATGGTTGAAGATGAGAAGGAGTTTGAGGTAATCAGTCCCCAGCCTGGAGTCGATGTAATCAGTCCATCAGTCTAAATGATCCACTTTTCGGTTCTATGAACAATTTATCCACGGTGGAACAAACTCTGAAGTGCTCTGGTAATGTACCTGTCACAGTGTCTGGAAACCTAATGCTTGAGAAAGCTCCTATTCACCTAGCAGTAAATAGGTACCTGGGTGTCAGGTGGCTTTTGTGGGTGGCGTCGTATGGGTGGATGAGTGGCAGTGCATCTTGCATAGGGCTGGGCTATGAAATAACCTGAAGCAGGATAGCGGTTCCCAGCCTGTATATGTACTGAGGTAGGATAGCAGTTCCTAGCCTGTAAATGTACTGAGGTAGGATAGCAATTCCCAGCCTGTAAATGTACTGAGGTAGGATAGCAGTTCATAGCCTGTAAATGTGCTTGCTGGCCTGCCTGTGCTAAATATTACACCACTGCCTTCCAGGGGCCAGCAGGCACATGCTAGGCAGGTCTTCCCCAAATTCAATGTATATACAACAAAATCCCAGAGTATTAACAAAGGTCATATATAATCGTACCCAAGTCAGGGAGACAGGGAGGTCTGAGATGCAGGTCGCTGACGCGAACGTAAACATAGGTTCTCAACGCCTTGTACCTTGATGGCTAAAAGCATTTCACCTGCTATGTACCAGGGCTACGGGGGGAGTTGAATGATAGCCCTAGGCCTTTCGTGTTGCAATCAACACATCATCAGGAGTTTGCAAAGTTGCAGAAAAGAGGAGGAGGTCCAAGTAAATACTAGGCACTTCTGGTCACATTTGCCCGGAACTCTTGTGTACTCGTGGGATCATTTGTACTCTATGTACTCTTATATAAAAGTCTCTTACTTCTGGGATACGAAAAGTCTGCGAGGGAAACAAAATGGAAGGTGAAAGGGGAGTGGGAGGGAGAGGTGGAGGAGGGGAAAAGGGAGAGGTAGTAAATGCGTAATTAGAGAGGGAGCTATCAGAAGCAGTGGTCCCAGACCAAGGCTGGTGTCCAGACCGTCTGCCCGGCTGGTGGGAGGTCCCTGCCGAACGCCCAGGGAGGTCCAAGGGAGACCAAGAACGTCGCAGAGAAAGGGAGGGGGAAGAGGGAGGGAAGGAAGGAGAAGAAGCAATGAAAGGGATATACGAAAAGGATTTTTTTTTTAATTTAACCAAATTGTGTACATCTGCAGCGTGCCGCTGCACTGTTCTATATGATAGTGACTCAGTGGGTCCAGGAGCTAGCTCTTGTTCACTGTCATATTCCATTAAACAGGATGGTGTGTCACTGTCATATTCGTCAGCCTGAGCTGACAGACTTCAGTAGTGTCAGTCTGAGCTGACAGACTTCAGTAAGTCAGTGAGTATATCGTCAAGTATTCCAGTTAAGGTTTCAAATCTATCTACTACACGAGGCTAATTAAGGCTGCTTAGTTGGTTATTGGGGTTTAAAGTCTATCTACCGCATCATGGTAATTAAGGTTGGTTAGCTGGTTAAAGGGGTTTAAAGAGAGAAGTGGAGAGAGAGAGAAATGGGAGAAGAGAGGGGAGAAGGGAGAGAAAGAGAGAGGAGAAGGAGAGAGAGAGAGAGAGAGGAGAGAGAGAGAGAGAGAGAGAGAGAGAGAGAGAGAGAGAGAGGGGGAGAGAGAGAAGAAGAGAGGAAAGGGAGAGAGAGAGAGAGAGAGAGAGAGAGAGAGAGAGAGAGGGGAGAGAGAGAGAGAGAGATTTTATTATTCCTTTACTGTTTATCCTCCCCTTTTCAGCTCACCCTTACCACTCCCTTACCTCTCCCTTACCTCTCCCTTACCTCTCCCTTACCTCTCCCTTACCTCTCCCTTACCTTTCATTCTTCCTCCCCTGGGCCAGAGAAAGTTATCTCAGAGTTAGTTCTATCTATCCCCCTCAGAATTCAGGATAAGTGGAGGGAGAAGTCCTCCCTAGGGAACTCCACCTTCGAAGTGACCTCCATCTGCTCCTCCCTAGGGAACTCCATCATGTCAAAGACCTCCATCCCGTCCTCTTTTACCTCCTGGGAGACTGAGAGGGACACACACACAGCAGGGAGAGAGAGGACCTAGTAGCGGTCAGTGAAGAGGCGGGGCCAGGAGCTATGTATCGACCCCTGCAACCACAAATAGGTGAATACACACACGGATTCTGTCAATCTCTCCTCTCTCCTTGATCTGTTCTCCTCCTCTTCCGCCTCCATTCCTCTTCCTAATCCTTTTCTTCATGCTTCTTCTCCTCCTTCTCCTCCTCCTTCTCTTCCTCCTTCTCTTCCTTCTTCTCTTCCTTCTTCTCTTCCTCCTTCTCTTCCTACTTCTCTTCCTCCTTCTCTTCCTCATTCTCTGCCTCCTTCTCTTCCTCCTCTTCCTCCTTATCTTCCTTCTTCTCTTCCTCCTTCTATTCCTTCTTCTCTTCCTCCTTCTATTCCTTCTTCTCTTCCTCCTTCTCTTCCTTCTTCTCTTCCTCCTTCTCTTCCTCCTTCTCTTCCTCCTTCTCTTCCTCATTCTCTGCCTCCTTCTCTTCCTCCTCTTCCTCCTTATCTTCCTTCTTCTCTTCCTCCTTCTATTCCTTCTTCTCTTCCTCCTTCTATTCCTTCTTCTCTTCCTCCTTCTATTCCTTCTTCTCTTCCTCCTTCTATTCCTTCTTCTCTTCCTCCTTCTATTCCTTCTTCTCTTCCTCATTCTCTTCCTTCTTCTCTTCCTTCTTCTCTTCCTCCTTCTCTTCCTTCTTCTCTTCCTCCTTCTCTTTCTTCTTCTCTTCCTCCTTCGATTCGTTTAAGTATGTTAACAGAGTGCTTCAAGAGGTCAGCTGGAAATCTCCTGACCAAATAAGGAAGGACGTCTCAGGAGGAAGAGGAGGAAAAGGAGGAGGAGGAGAGGTGAAGGTGAGGATGAGGAGGAGGAGGAGGAGTAGGAGGAGGCGAAGATGAGAAAACAAAAAAAGAAATAGAAATACGATTTTTTACGCAGTGTTTTACAAGGTTAGGTTAAGGTTCCTAACTTTTTTAACAAGCTAAGAGCTGTTACCTTCATATGCAGTGAGCCAGCTGTGAGCCAGCTGTGGGCCAGCTGTGAACCAGCTGCGAGCCAGCTGCGAGCCAACTGTGGGCTAGCTGTGGGCCAGCTGTGAGCCAGCTGTGGGATAGTTGTGAGCCAGCTGTGAGCCAGCTGTGGGCCAGCTGTGAGCCAGCTGTGGGCTAGCTGTGGGCCAGCTGTGAGCCAGCTGTGAGCCAGCTGTGGGCCAGTTGTGAGCCAGCTGTGGGCCAGCTGTGGGCCAGCTGTGGGCTAGCTGGGAGCCAGCTGTGGGTCAGCTGTGAGTCACCTGTGGGCCAGCTGGGAGCCAGCTGTGGGCCAGCTGTGGGCTAGCTGTGAGCCAGCTGTGAGCCAGCTGTGAGCCAGCTGTGAGCCAGCTGTGGGTCAGTTGTGAGCCAGCTGTGGGCCAGCTGTGGGTCAGCTGTGAGTCACCTGTGGGCCAGCTGTGAGCCAGCTGTGGGCCAGCAGTTTCATTTGGTCAACTGACTTTATTTCGTAGATATCATTATGGTGTAGGAACATGTTCCAGACTGGAGTCATCCTGGGAATAAATGATCTCAGATGAAGTGATGTTCTGGAGAAGGTTACAGTCACAGAGTAGTTGCTGCTGGCTGCCCGTCTTGTGGTGTAGAAGCTCACTTCTCGCTGTCCTCGGAGTGGAGCCAAGTGTGGTACCTTGACAATATTGACCTTGTATATAACAGTAAAGCCACCCACATCCTTCCTGTGTTGAAGGCTCTGCTGAAATGACAGAGCTATCCAGGCTGAGTCCAGGCGAGATATGAGTCGTCTTGCTCTGTTCTCTACTCTGTCAAGGAGTCACAGATGAGATGGGGGTCAGGCAATCGAAGAAAGTGGAGCATACTCAAGGTGTGAGCGTACTTGTGCCTGGTACAGAATCTTGCAGCCTCTACTGTCGAGCAGATGCGAGATACATCGAAGTGCTGTAAGCTTCCTGGTTGCCTTGTTTGCAAGATTTACAACGTGGTTCTTCATGGTCAGTTTGTAGTCAAATTTCACTCCAAGGATATCAACTTCGTCCCCGGGTACCATCACTCTTCCATTCACTCTTACCACTGCTCCAGCATTACCATCATGGTGCCTAGACACCATCATTCTTACCACTGCTCCAGCATTACCATCATGGTGCCTAGAGACCACCATCATTTGTTCTCTCAGGAGCAAAGGTAACCTGGCATCGTTTATCCCAGGCTGATATAGTTATAAGCTAGTGATTGATGTAACTTATAGCAGTTGTCATTTCCTCTCTTGGATAAGTAAATGTCAGAGTACAGTCGTCTGTATATGTATGGGATTCTGGGATGAGATGAAGGTCATTGAAGTAGACATTCCATAACAATGGTCCAAGTACACTTCCCTGTGGAACACTTGCACCAATAATTCCACTAGGACACTTCCATGTGGAACACTTGCACCAATAGTTCCACTAGGACACTTCCCTGTGGAACACTTGCCCCAATAGTACCACTAGTACACTTCCCTGTGGAACATTTGCCCCAATAGTACCACTAGTACACTTCCCTGTGGAACACTTGCCCCAATAGTGCCACTAGTACACTTCCATGTGGAACACTTGCACCAATAGTGCCACTAGTACACTTCCCTGTGGAACACTTGCACCAATAGTGCCACTAGTACACTTCCCTGTGGAACACTTGCACCAATAGTGCCACTAGTACACTTCCCTGTGGAACACTTGCACCAATAGTGCCACTAGTACACTTCCCTGTGGAACACTTGCCACAACAGGATGTCTTAGTGACTGTCCCAATGAGAACTACGCTTAGAGATCTTCCTTGAAGGTAATCACTGAGGAGACGTAGTGTAGAGCCTGCAATTCCCAGTGCTTGCAGTTTGGCCATACTCAGTGGAAAGCACCAGCAGTGTCCAGTGACTCTACACAGCTGACTTTCGATTCATCCATTGACTGGTGCCACTTAGTGGAGAGGTTTAACAACAGATCAGCAGCAGAGTGACCTTTTCTGAAGCCATATTGACCGTCACAAAGAAGTGAGTGGTAGTCGAAAAACTCTGTCATCTGCCGTGAGATTACTGTTAGTCTTCTCTCTTCCTTCATAACCATAGAGGTCAATTAAGAGGATTTTATGAAGAACGATCAGTCTCTCTCTCTCTCTATCTCTAAGTTTCTCACTGTTCTCCTTCCTTTTTTTCCTCCACCTCGACCTCCTCCTCATCCTCCCTAATAGTGCCATCCCCCCGCGTGCCATATCAAGACACAAGGCACTCTCCACGGTGCCAATTAGGGGCCAGGGTTTCCAGATGTGGTTGGGGCATGTTCTATCAGGTTATCACATGGGGGAAGGGGCAGGGGGTTTTGGAAGGAGAAGGGGGTTTTGGAGGGAGGGGAATTGTTAGGGGTGGGGGAGGGGGTGCCTGCATGCCTAGGGTATGGGTAGAGAGGGAGAGGGAGATATGTCAGTGTAGGGGGGGAAGGCGTGATGGATGGACGGATGGATGGATGGGAGGGGGAGGGGTGGGGGAGGGGTGGGGGAGGGGAAGGGGAGGGTGGGGGAGGGAAGGATGGAGGGAAGAAGTAGGGAGGAAGGAAGGGTACATAAGGTGCTAGAAGAGGAGTCCAAGAATAAGGAGAGAAGAGAAGAGACGAGAGGGTTGAGAGGAGAGGAAGAGATGATTGAGGGAGAACACTTGAGAGTACATGGGAGTACTTTAGAGTACATAATAGTACATAAGAGTGCATGAAAGTACTTTAGAGTACATAAGAGGGCATGAAAATACTTTAGAGTACATAATAGTACATAAGAGTGCATAAAAGTACTTTAGAGTACATAATAGTACATAAAAGTGCATGAAAGTACTTTAGAGTACATAATAGTGCATAAGAGTGCATGAAAGTATTTTAGAGTACGTAAGAGTACATTAAGGTACACGAAAGTACTTGAGAATATATGAGTACATGGGAGTACATTCAAACACAGCAGAGGACTCTGAGAGTCCACACTGAGGCCGAGAACAACTATCCACTACCATCCTAGAATAAGAACTCGTGTATTATCCAGGTGTGTGTGAGAGTGTCAAGGATAGTAAACCGGAAGGCTCTCTCCCCACCCTCCTCTCCCATCATGCCAGTTACTGAACAAACATCAGGAGTCATCAACAGACGTTACTGATGCAGCTGCTGAACAAATTTCAGGAATCTGCTGAATTCAGATTGTTCCATCTTAATATACAGCGGAATCCTGTAATTGTCCAGCTGGTTCTTAGTGCTTGTACCAGCTGTTTCTTGAGAAGGGAGAAGGAGAGAGGGTAAAGATGGTAGTGGGATGGAAGAGGAGGTGGAACAGAAGGGGGCAGATGATGGAACGGGGAAAGGGAGAGGAAGGAAAGGGGGGAGAAGATAGGGAGGGAGAAAGAGAGAGAGAGAGGTGGGTAAGGAGGTGAGGGAGGGTAGAAGGAAAGGGAGAGGGAGAGGGAGAGGGAGAGGGAGTTCTTGCAATATATCTTCTCTCTCTGAAAGATAAATCATCCAAATTGCTGTGTGAGAAATTGATGAGAGAGAGAGAGAGAGAGAGAGAGAGAGAGAGAGAGAGAGAGAGAGAGAGAGAGAGAGAGAGAGAGAGAGAGAGAGAGAGAGAAAGAGAGCTGCTGTACATAACAGCTCTTACCTTGTAAATAAAGTTAGGAACCTTAACCTAACCTTGTAAAACCCTGAGAGAGAGAGACAGACAGAGATGGAAGCAGAATACACGCAGAGCTTCGAGGAGAGGTACGACGGAACCCATCAGACAAAGCATGCATCTCCCAGACAGATTTTAGACACTGACGTCGAAGATGCCTGTAGAGCTCCGTGAGGGCGATAGGGCTCTTGATTCGAGGAAGATGAGTCTTTCTCCCCTTCCGTGAATCAAACGTGATTTCCTCCCGTTTCCCAAAAGCTACATGACCCCCTACGGTTTTAGCGATTCTCTAAGAATATAATAATAATAATAATAATAATAATAATAATAATAATAATAATAATAATAATAATAATGAATATAATAAAGAAAGATGTAGTAGTAGTGGTATTAACAGTAGTAAAAGGCAGAAGGTAGGCCTACAGTAGGCCTGCAGTAGGCCTACTGGTCCAAGCAAGGAAGAGAAAGGAAGCAAGAAAGAAGAAAGTCAGAAGACAGAGAAAGCAAAGAAAATGCATGTTAAGAAAGTTGTGAGTGAGAACTGAATCAACAAGATGCCGTCTGTGAAAGCTAGAAGATGTTAGACAGTGTCTGTGAAAGCTAGAAGATGTTAGACAGTGTCTGTGAAAGCTTGAAGATGTTAGACAGTGTCTGTGAAAGCTAGAAGATGTTAGACAGTGTCTGTGAAAGCTTGAAGATGTTAGACAGTGTCTGTGAAGGCTAGAAGGTGTTAGATGGTGTCTGTGAAGGCTAGAAGATATTAGACAGTGTCTGTGAAGGCTAGAATATGGTTAGTGTCTGTGAAGGCTAGAATATGGTTAGACAGTGTCTGTGAAGGCTAGAAGATAATTAGACACTTTCTGCCACGGCTAGAAGAAAGTTAGACAGTCTGCCTCACCATGGGTTCTAGAACCCATGTTTGAGATATTAAATTGTCAAAAAAATTGTTTATATCTATATAAAAAATATCAAAATGGATTTTTGGGTGACAAATGGCCCCCCTGGGGAAGGGCAGGGAGTGCCAAGCCACACACACTCGTAAGGTCGTTTTTCCTGAGGTTTATGTTGCGATGTGAGCCTTAATGGCACTGTGACTTTAATGTCTGGGTTGATTTACGTAGTCGTTATGGGAAGAATTTGTGAGTGTCTGTTGTTGCTGTTTGTGCTGTTGTTGATGTTTGTACTGCTGTTACTGTTTGTGCTGCTGTTACTGCTTGTGCTGCTGTTACTGTTTGTACGGCTGTTACTGTTTGTGCTGCTGTTACTATTTGTGCTGCTGTTACTGTTTGTACGGCTGTTACTATTTGTGCTGCTGTTACTGTTTGTACTGCTGTTACTGTTTGTACTGCTGTTACTGTTTGTGCTGTTGTTACTGTTTGTGATACTGTTACTGTGTGCGCTGCCGTTACTCTTTGTGCTGCTGTTACTGTTGCTGTTTTTTGATGCTGTTACTACCGCTGCTGTTACTGTTACTGCTGGTGTCACTACTACTACTGCTGCTGTTGCTGCATAATAACGGTACTAAACAGTATCCCCCCCTCACCGACTAACGCTCAAAATCTGAAGCCAAAGCCGAGGCCAGATAAGCTGCTTCAGCGTGCCTGGACGCGGCCACGGATTGCAAGAACTCAATCCGGATTCCTCTCCCGAACGCACGGATGTTAAATCCCTTTAATTACCTCAAGGTAACAGCCAGCCACAGCCCATGAATTATATTTTGGGATATATTCGAATTATTTACGGGGTTATAGACGATTATTTCACGGATATGAGAGTATAATCCACTGGTATGCGAGTATAATCCACGGGTATGCGTGCATAATCCACAGGTATGCGAGTATAATATAATAATATAATACTAACGGGATAGACTGAAGGTCATTGAGGTTGACCTTGTGCTGGTCAGAGAGAAGATTGGGGAGTGACCTTGCCCCACCCCCTCCAGCAGATAGACACACACACACAATTTTATCTATCGACTCACAGCACTAAATCCAAAAGCAAGGAAAAAAATATATGTATTCTTTCAGTCTATCTAAATAACCGGCGGGGGATGAAAAAAAAAATGTATATATCACATTTCGATAAGTGGTGGAGAAGAACTAGTCTGTAAAATTGTAAAAAAAGCTCGAAATTGCCACATATATTATAGCTTTCACATATACGGTGGTGATACTGTAAGCTCCTGAAGATGCACTGATTGCAATCCGAAAGGCCTTCAGCTATCTTTCAACTCTCCCCCGGTTTCCATATATATATATATATATATATATATATATATATATATATATATATATATATATATATATATATATATATATATATATATATAATTTTGTATGTATATTACTATATGTTGATAAGTTTGTCTCTCTCTCTTTCTACTCTCTCTTCCCCTCTTTTCCCCTGTCTATTTCCCTCTCCTCCCCTCTCTTTTTCTCTCTCTCTCTTTCCCCTCCCTCTTTCCATACTCGGAAGCCCACAAGTGACAATTACAGTAAGCGGTAATCGCAGCCAAATCACATTACGACTCTGTGGCCAGGAGATGAATGATGCCGTGAGGGAGAGGGGAGAGGGAGGAGAGAGAGAGAGAGGGGTAGAGAGGGTGAGAGGAAGAGACGAGGAAGACAGGAAGATGATCATTTATTCTCCTCTTGATTATAATATTTTAATTTCCACTGTTTTTTTTAGGGATACCGTCCAGGGTATGACTGATTTCTTGTGTCTTCGTCTAAGTTGTTTTCGTTCGTCACTCGAGAACGCCTTATCAGATAGCTTTCAAACTTTCAAAGTTGGTGTGCTGTAGCCAGGGCAAGGGTGATGCACGTTTTGACACGTGTGGGTGCCACCTAATCAATGTTATGTGGATTCTTCCAGATTTTGGTGTCTGTGATAACTTGAGAATGCTGCTTCTGATCGGCTTCAAACCTTTAAACATTATTATTATTATTATTATTATGATTAATAATAATAATAATAATAATAATAATAATAATAATAATTATTATTATTATTATTATTATTATTATTATTATTATTATTATTATTATTATTAATCATTATTTTTATTATTAATATTGCAGATAGGTTATTACACGCTTTTTTCCCCTATACATCCACATATTCCATATATTTCCCCTACATATTCGCTAAATATTTCTAGTTGTTCAGATATTCCCTGGTTGCCGCTGATAGAGGCAGCAGCTGGTCGACAGAGTTGATTAATACACTCTCTCTCAATTCATCAACGTGGATTAATTAGGGATAGAAGAGATGATGGGAGAGGGGAAGAGTGTGAGAAAGAAATGTGGGAAGGGAGGGTGAGGGTAAGAGTGTGAGAAAGAAATGTGGGAAGGGAGGGTGAGGGGAAGGAGGAACGGACAGCTAGCTGGAGATATGTGTTAGGAGAGACAGGGCAGTTATAGTAGACAGTTAGGAGTGTGTGAGAGAGAGAGAGAGAGAGAGAGAGAGAGAGAGAGAGAGAGAGAGAGAGAGAGAGCACAAATGATGATGATGATCTCTAGGTACCATGATGGAAATGCTGAAGCAGTGGTAAGAATGAATTGGAGAGTGTTGATAGCCTTGGAGTGAAATTTGACTCCAAACTGACCATGAAGAATCACGTTGTAAATCTTGCAAACAAGGCGGCCAGGAAGCTTACAGCACTTCGATGTATCTTTAATCTCCTCGACAGTAGAGGCTGCAAGATTCTGTACCAGGCACAAGTACGCTCACACCTTGAGTATGCTCCACTTTCTTGGATTGCCTGACCCCCATCTCATCTGTGACTTCTTGACAGAATAGAGAACAGAGCAAGACGACTCATATCTCGCCTGGACTCAGCCTGGATAGCTCTGTCATTTCAGCAGAGCCTTCAACACAGGAGGGATGTGGGTGGCTTTACTGTTATATACAAGGTCAATATTGTCAAGGTACCACACTTGGCTCCACTCCGAGGACAGCGAGAAGTGAGCTTCTACACCACAAGACGGGCAGCCAGCAGCAACTACATTCTGACTGTAACCTTCTCCAGAACATCACTTCATCTGAAATCATTTATTCCCAGGATGACTCCAGTCTGGAACATGTTCCTACACCATAATGATATCTACGAAATAAAGTCAGCCGATCAAATTAAGCTGCTGGCCCACAGCTGGGTCACAGCTGGCTCACAGTTGGCTCACAGCTAGTCCACAGCTGACCCACAACTAGCCCACAGCTGGCCCACAGCTGGCTCACAGCTGGCCCACAGCTGGCCCACAGCTGGCCCACAGCTGGCCCACAGCTGGCCCACAGCTGGCCCACAGCTGACCCACAGCTGGCCCACAGCTGGCCCACAGCTGGCCCACAGCTGGCTCACAACTGGCTTCCACTTCATCCTGTTCTATATTTGTATATCTCATAACAATAAAAATGCTTTCAAATGAGCTGATGAAGGTAACAGTTCTTAGCTTGTAAATAAAGTTAGGAACCTTAACCTAACCTTGTAAATAAAGTTAGGAACCTTAACCTAACCTTGTAAATAAAGTTAGGAACCTTAACCTAACCTTGTAAATAAAGTTAGGAACCTTAACCTAACCTTGTAAATAAAGTTAGGAACCTTAACCTAACCTTGTAAATAAAGTTAGGAACCTTAACCTAACCTTGTAAATAAAGGAAAAGAGAATATGATCACTACCGTAAGTATTGGGGCTGTTTTTGTGGACAAATATCAAGAGATTTGGTACTCGGTAGAGCCATTAGGAGTTAAAAAAGCGAGAGAGAGAGAGGGAAAGTGTCATTAGAGTGTGTGAGACTGCGGAAGCTGCGGAAAGCTGCGGCCAGACTAGAAGATGAATTGATGTTGCTTGGAGGGGAGAGAGAGAGGGAGAGAGAGAGAGAGAGAGAGAGAGAGAGAGAGAGAGAGAGAGAGAGAGAGAGAGAGAGAGAGAGAGAGAGAGAGAGAGAGAGAGAGAGAGAGAGAGAGAGATTGGGTGGTTATAGAGAAACCCCACCATAATTTCCATCCTAACCCCTCTGCCTCTCCCCACCCCGTCAATTACTACCACCACAACGTCCCCTAAAACGCTTAACCTCACTACAACCTCAGCCCCTACCCTAGCCCCCTTCCCTAGCCCCTTACCTTAGCCCCCAATCCTAGCCCCCTTCCCTAGCGCCATACCCTTGCCCCCTTCCCTAACCCCCTACCCATCCTTATAAAAAATTTCCGCTCTAACCACTACTTTCACCACAACCACTACCTTAACCACACAACCACAACCACTACCTTAACCACACAACCACAACCACTACCTTAACCACACAACCACAACCACTACCTTAACCACACAACCACAACCACTACCCTCAAGACAACTACTCAATGAACACCACAACTACCACAGTAACTATTCCCTCCTCCACAACCTCCACTGCAACAACCTCCGCTACAACAACCTCCACTACAAAAACCTCCACTACAACAACCTCCACTACAACAACCTCCACTACAACAACCTCCACTACAACAACCTCCACTACACCAGCCTCCACTACAGCAACCTCCACTACAGCAACCGCCACTACAACAACCTCCACTACAACAACCTCACATTCTATTTTCTTTTTGTCCCTTTCCTCCTCCTCTTCCTCTTCCTCCTCCTCCTCATCTTCTTCCTTCTCTTCCTCTTCCTCCTCCTCCTCCTCCTCCTCCTAATCCACAGCCTCATCCATCCATTACTCCTGAGGAGACTCCAACACCTTGCCATTGTGGGATCCCCGTAAGGGCGGCATTCCCATAGAGAATCCATAGCGCAGTGACCTCTAAAGATGGCCTCGGCCAGACTGGCTCCCCACGTCCGCTTCGATCCTCGCCATGATTAATGTTCTTCGAGGTGATAAATGATCGAAAAGTGTCAATTGAAGGTTTGGAAAGCAAAGTGGGACAAGGCACGTGAACGGAGGTGGAAATGTGCGTGTGTGGGAGGGGGAGGGGGAAGGAAGGGAGTAAAGGGAAGGGGGGCTCTGTGTTCTTTAGGTCATCCGGAAACGAGAGATATTCACCAGAGAGGATTGAAACCGAGGCAGGAGTGTTGGAATGTGTTTGTGGTTAGATGATGCTATGTGTGTGTGGGGGAGGGAGTGTTCTTCTTTTACTTCTTCTTCTTCTTCTTCTTCTTCATGCTGTTATTAAAGGGAAAAAATAGAACAACATTTCTGAATGAAAGAAACAGTTCATTAACAAGAAGAACAGAAAAATAACACAAACGTTAGATTGAACATCAGGTTGGAAGGAGGGAACGTGGAGGGAGGGAACGTGGAGGGAGGGAACGTGGAGGGAGGGAACGTGGAGAGAGGAAACGTGGAGGGACGAACCATGGAGGGACGGAGGGACCATGGAGGGAGGAAGGGAACATGGAGGGAGGGAACACGGAGGAAGTGAATATTTTCAAATGTTTGGGAGGGATGTGGTCGGTGGAGGGGTCTGGTCGGTGGAGGGGTCTGGTCGGTGGAGGGGTCTGTGAAAGATGAGGGAAACACAGAACTGAAGAGAGGGGAAAAATGTGTGTGTTGTGTTGAGGCATCTGTGCAAAGAACTTTAATAATGGAAACATAAAAGGGGACGTTTAAGAGTATATTGGTACCAACACTGTTGTATGGGTGTGAAGCATGGGTTTTAAACGTTGCAGGGAGGAGGAGGCTGGAGGCAGTGGAGATGTCTTGTCTGAGGGTAATGTGTGGTGTGAATATTATGCAGAGAATTCTGATTTTGGAGATTAGAAGGTGTGTATGTTAGTCCTAGAGGTGGGAAGTACAGTACCTGTACTCTGAAGGATGGGTGACGATGTTACAGTCCTGGAGGTGGGCAGTACAGTACCTGCACTCTGAAGGATGAGTGAGGATGTTACAGTCCTGGAGGTGGGAAGTACAGTACCTGCACTCTGAAGGATGAGTGAGGATGTTACAGTCCTGGAGGTGGGCAGTACAGTACCTGCACTCTGAAGGATGAGTGAGGATGTTACAGTCCTGGAGGTGGGAAGTACAGTACCTGCACTCTGAAGGATGAGTGAGGATGTTACAGTCCTGGTGGTGGGAAGTACAGTACCTGTACTCTGAAGGATGAGTGAGGATGTTACAGTCCTGGAGGTGGGAAGTACAGTACCTGTACTCTGAAGGATGGTGAGGATGTTACAGTCCTGGAGGTGGGCAGTACAGTACCTGCACTCTGAAGGATGGGTGAGGATGTTACAGTCCTGGAGGTGGGCAGTACAGTACCTGCACTCTGAAGGATGAGTGAGGATGTTACAGTCCTGGTGGTGGGAAGTACAGTACCTGCACTCTGAAGGATGAGTGAGGATGTTACAGTCCTGGAGGTGGGAAGTACAGTACCTATACTCTGAAGGATGGGTGAGGATGTTACAGTCCTGGAGGTTGGCAGTACAGTACCTGCACTCTGAAGGATGAGTGAGGATGTTACAGTCCTGGTGGTGGGAAGTACAGTACCTGTACTCTGAAGGATGAGTGAGGATGTTACAGTCCTGGAGGTGGGAAGTACAGTACCTGTACTCTGAAGGATGGGTGAGGATGTTACAGTCCTGGAGGTGGGCAGTACAGTACCTGCACTCTGAAGGATGGGTGAGGATGTTACAGTCCTGGAGGTGGGCAGTACAGTACCTGCACTCTGAAGGATGAGTGAGGATGTTACAGTCCTGGAGGTGGGCAGTACAGTACCTGCACTCTGAAGGATGAGTGAGGATGTTACAGTCCTGGTGGTGGGAAGTACAGTACCTGTACTCTGAAGGATGAGTGAGGATGTTACAGTCCTGGAGGTGGGCAGTACAGTACCTGCACTCTGAAGGATGGGTGAGGATGTTACAGTCCTGGAGGTGGGAAGTACAGTACCTGCACTCTGAAGGATGGGTGAGGATGTTACAGTCCTGGAGGTGGGAAGTACAGTACCTGCACTCTGAAGGATGAGTGAGGATGTTACAGTCCTGGAGGTGGGAAGTACAGTACCTGCACTCTGAAGGATGAGTGAGGATGTTACAGTCCTGGAGGTGGGCAGTACAGTACCTGCACTCTGAAGGATGGGTGAGGATGTTACAGTCCTGGAGGTGGGAAGTACAGTACCTGCACTCTGAAGGATGAGTGAGGATGTTACAGTCCTGGAGGTGGGAAGTACAGTACCTGCACTCTGAAGGATGAGTAAGGATGTTACAGTCCTGGAGGTGGGCAGTACAGTACCTGCACTCTGAAGGATGAGTGAGGATGTTACAGTCCTGGAGGTGGGAAGTACAGTACCTGCACTCTGAAGGATGAGTGAGGATGTTACAGTCCTGGAGGTGGGCAGTACAGTACCTGCACTCTGAAGGATGGGTGAGGATGTTACAATCCTGGAGGTGGGCAGTACAGTACCTGCACTCTGAAGGATGGGTGAGGATGTTACAATCCTGGAGGTGGGCAGTACAGTACCTGCACTCTGAAGGATGAGTGAGGATGTTACAGTCCTGGAGGTGGGCAGTACAGTACCTGCACTCTGAAGGATGAGTGAGGATGTTACAGTCCTGGAGGCTGGAAGTACAGTACCTGCACTCTGAAGGATGAGTGAGGATGTTACAGTCCTGGAGGTGGGAAGTACAGTACCTGCACTCTGAAGGATGGGTGAGGATGTTACAGTCCTGGAGGTTGGAAGTACAGTACCTGCACTCTGAAGGATGAGTGAGGATGTTACAATCCTGGAGGTGGGAAGTACAGTACCTGCACTCTGAAGGATGAGTGAGGATGTTACAATCCTGGAGGTGGGAAGTACAGTACCTGCACTCTGAAGGATGGGTGAGGACATCACAGTTCAAAGAGTCATCTAATCAGTCACGTTTTCACCCTTTGGCAAGACAGTAATTGACTGAACGATGGTGAATGCGTTTTCCTTTTGTGACACCCTCACCTTAGTAAATAAAAACTCTGTCTTCCCTAACAAAGGAAACAAAAGCTCGATCTTCCGTTCGCTAACCACATCCCGGCTCAGGCTCTTGGCATGGGAATCTGCTGAAGAGGACCTCAGTTCTGCTGAAGAGGACCTCAGTTCTGCTGAAGAGGACCTCAGTTCTGCTGAAGAGGACCTCAGTTCTGCTGAAGAGGACCTCAGTTCTGCCGAGGAGGACCTCAGTTCTGCTGAAGAGGACCTCAGTTCTGCTGAAGAGGACCTCAGTTCTGCTGAAGAGGACCTCAGTTCTGCTGAAGAGGACCTCAGTTCTGCTGAAGAGGACCTCAGTTCTGCCGAAGAGGACCTCAGTTCTGCTGAAGAGGACCTCAGTTCTGCTGAAGAGGACCTCAGTTCTGCTGAAGAGGACCTCAGTTCTAGACCAAAACTACACCAAAGGTCTCAAAATGCTCTTATCTCAAAAATTTCTTCCAGATGTTTATTTTTTTTTTTCACCCTATAGAATAAATCGAAAAAAAATATATATATATATATATATATATATATATATATATATATATATGAACAACTTCAAGGATTAATTTTCTTTATTTTCGTCTCTTTTTTTTGTTTTTCCCCCCAAAAAACAATCAATGTGTTCCGTCGGTCTTGTGAGCAGAAAAACACGAACTGAAAACAAACAGAAAGTGTTTTTTTTTTGTTTTTTTTTTTGCCCCTCTCGAAATTCGTCTCAGTGGGTATTGCAAAACAATGGGGAAAGGTTTATATTGAGATGACCCATTATGTGGACGCCTGACCCCATTATGTGGACGCCTGACCCCATTATGTGGACGCCTGACCACATTATGTGGACGCCTGACCCCATTATGTGGACGCCTGACCACATTATGTGGACACCTGACCCCATTATGTGGACGCCTGACCCCATTATGTGGACGCCTGACCCCATTATGTGGACGCCTGACCCCATTATGTGGACGCCTGACCCCATTATGTGGACGCCTGACCCCATTATGTGGACGCCTACCCCATTATGTGGACGCCTGATCCCATTATGTGGACACCTGACCCCATTATGTGGACGCCTGACCCCATTATGTGGACGCCTGACCACATTATGTGGACGCCTGACCCCATTATGTGGACGCCTGACCACATTATGTGGACACCTGACCCCATTATGTGGACGCCTGACCCCATTATGTGGACGCCTGACCCCATTATGTGGACGCCTGACCCCATTATGTGGACGCCTGACCCCATTATGTGGACGCCTGACCCCATTATGTGGACGCCTGACCCCATTATGTGGACGCCTGACCCCATTATGTGGACACCTGACCCTATTATGTGGACGCCTACCCATTATGTGGACGCCTGACCCCATTATGTGGACGCATGACCCACTAAATGGACGTATGGGGGGGCGCTAAGGGAAGATCATTCAGGGCTCAATTATATGTGTTTGTCAGCCATAATAATTTCGCAAAAATTATTCTGTACATAACGAAAAAAAATTGATTGTGTTTGTTTATTATTAAATTATCGTAAACTTATCTGAAATATATTTAGTTGGATTAGGCTAAATTAAATTGCGCTTGTTATAATAAGGTTAGGTAAGTTTTCTAATGTTCTTTTGGTACAAAATTATTAATTTTTATATTAACATAAATGAAAAAAAATATATCTTTAAACGTATAAGAGAAATTTTTAAAAGGACTTAATTTTAAATGAGTTCAAGATAATTCACCAATTTTACCTATTCGACACGACGTACACACACACACACACACACACACACACACACACACACACACACACACACACACACACACACACACACACACACACACACACACCAAACAAATCATCAATTTTCCTCAATCCTTCAAGCAAGAATTCCAGGCTAAAAAACCCATTAACCTCAAAATCCCCCCCAAAAAAACCTCTCAGGGAAGAAAAAAATGCCAGATATGATTTATTTTTCTAAATAAACCGGTTTCAAAGGAGAGAAAACTCTAATTTGAATTAGCATGCGGTTATCTAAGTCCAAATGAAGTCTATTTCACAGGCCAATAGACCCCAATAGACACGGATAGATAGACAAGGAGACTGTGTATTCTCAGAGGTAAATTCAGAGACATATTTTTTTCATGGTTGTAGAGAGAGAGAGAGAGAAAGAGAGAGAGAGAGAGAGAGAGAGAGAGAGAGAGAGAGAGAGAGAGAGAGAGAGAGAGAGAGAGAGAGAGGAGAGAAGGATGAGAGAGAGAGAGGAGGAGGAGGAGGGAGAGGAGGAACATGTAGAGTGATGAAGGAGGCAGGTTGGGGCAGGCGCGCGCCCTGGCAGATTATATATTGTGTCAGCAACGACTGAGATACGTAACGGAGAGGAAGTGATAATGGTAAAGGAGGATGAAGGAGGGTGTGAGGAAGACAGGAGGAGGAGATGGAGGAGGGGAGGAGGAGGGTGGAGGAGGGGAGGAGGAGGAATAAGTAGGTTAGGAAGATAAGCATGCAAAAAGAAATACGCAAGGAGCTGAATGAAGAGACAAGGAAGGAAGGAACTGAGAGAGAGGAGGAAGGAGAGTGAAGAAGTAAAGAGGAATTTCCTGTCTGTCCTTTTGTACTCACCTATATGTGGTTGCAGGGGTCGATTCACAGCTCCTAGCCTTCACTGGTCGCCAGTAGGTCACTCTCTCTCTCTCTCTGCTCCATGAACTTTATCATACCTCTTCTTAAAGCTATGTATAGATCCTGCCTCCACTACATCACTTTCCAGACTATTCCACTTCCTGACAACACAATGGCTGAAGAAATACTTCCTAACATCCCTGTGACTCATCTGAGTCTTCAACTTCTAGTTGTGACTCCTTGTTGCTGTGTTCCATCTCTGGAACATCTTGGCCCTATCCCCCTTGTCAATTCTTCTATGTATTTTGTACGTTGTTATCATATCCCCCCTATCTCTCCTGTGCCTCGTAGGACATAACCCTTAGCTCCGGGACTAGTCTTGTTGCAAACCTTTGCACTTTCTCTAATTTCTTGATGTGCTTGTGTTAGTGTGTTAGTGTGTGTGTGTGTGTGTGTGTGTGTGTGTGTGTGTGTGTGTGTCTGTGTGTGTGTGTTAGTTACCATTTTGTCCTAGGCACATGTCTATTAGACACTAGGCCTGTTGTATGTATGTGTGTGTGTGTGTGTGTGTGTAACGAAACACTTCGAAATATTTCGGCCCCGCCGGGAATTGAACCCGGGCCCTCCGTGCGTGATGCAAGATGTGTGTGTGTGTGTGTACTCACCTAGTTGTACTCACCTAGTTGTGGTTGCAGGGGTCGAGACATAGCTCCTGGCCCCGCCTCTTCACTGGCCGCTACTGGGTCACTCTCCCTGCGCCATGAGCTTTATCATACCTCTTCTTAAAGCTGTGTATGGAACCTGCCTCCACTACATCGCTTCCCAAGCTATTCCACTTCTCGACTACTCTGTGACTGAAGAAATACTTCCTAACATCTCTGTGATTCATCTGAGTCTTCAACTTCCAACTGTGTCCCCTTGTTGCTGTGTCCCATCTTTGGAACATTCTGTCTCTGTCAACCTTGTCAATTCCTCTCAGTATCTTATATGTCGTTATCATGTCCCCCCTATCTCTCCTGTCCTCCAGTGTCGTCAGGTCGATTTCCCTTAACCTCTCCTCGTAGGACATACCCCTTAGCTCCGGGACTAGTCTTGTTGCAAACCTTTGCACTTTCTCTAGTTTCTTTACGTGCTTGGATAAATGTGGGTTCCAAACTGGTGCTGCATACTCCAGTATGGGCCTAACGTACACAGTGTACAGGGTCCTGAACGATTCCTTATTAAGATGTCGGAATGCTGTTCTTAGGTTTGCTAGGCGCCCATATGCTGCAGCAGTTATTTGGTTGATGTGCGCCTCAGGGGATGTGCCTGGTGTTATACTCACCCCAAGATCTTTTTCCTTGATTGAAGTTTGTAGTCTCTGGCCCCCTAGACTGTACTCCGTCTGCGGTCTTCTTTGCCCTTCCCCAATCTTCATGACTTTGCACTTGGTTGGGTTGAACTCCAGGAGCCAATTGCTGGACCAGGCTTGCAGCCTATCCAGATCCCTTTGTAGTTCTGCCTGGTCCTCTTCCGATTGAATTCTTCTCATCAACTTCACATCATCTACAAACAGGACACTTCGGAGGCTATTCCTTCCGTCATGTCGTTCACAAACACCAGAAACAGCACCGGTCCTAGGACTGACCCCTGTAGAACCCCACTCGTCACCGGCGCCCACTCTGACACCTCGCCACGTATCATGAGTCGCTGCTGTCTTCCTGACAGGTATTCCCTGATCCATTGTAGTGCCTTCCCTGTTATCCCTGCCTGGTCCTCCAGCTTCTGCACTAATCTCTTGTGTGGGACTGTGTCAAACGCCTTCTTACAGTCCAAGAATATACAATCTACCACCCCTCTCTATCTTGTCTTACTGCTATCACCCTGTCATAGAACTCCAGTAGGTTTGTGACACAGGATTTCCCGTCCCTGAAACCGTGTTGGCCGTCGTTGATAAGCTCATTCCTTTCTAGGTGCTCCACCACTCTTCTCCTGATAATCTTCTCCATGACCTTGCATACTATACATGTCAGTGACACTGGTCTGTAGTTTAGTGCTACGTTTCTGTCTCCTTTTTAAAAAATTGGAACTACATTTGCTGTCTTCCATACCTCAGGTAGTTGCCCTGTTTCGATAGACGTGTTGAAGATTGTTGTTAGGGGTACACATAGCTCCTCTGCTCCCTCTCTCAGGACCCATGGAGAAATGTTGTCCGGCCCCATCGCCTTTGAGGTATCTAGCTCGCTTAGTAGCCTCTTCACTTCCTCCTCAGTTGTGTTTATCGTGTCCAGCACCTGGTGGTGTACCCTACCTCTCCTCCTTTCTGGAGGCCCTTCTATCTCCTCTGTGAACACCTCTTTGAATCTCATGTTGAGCTCCTCACACACTTCGCGGTCATTTCGTGTGACCTCCCCTCCTTCCTGCCTCAGCCTGATCACCTGGTCCTTGACTGTTGTTCTCCTCCTGATGTGGCTGTACAACAGCTTTGGGTCAGATTTTGCTTTCGCTGCTATGTCATTTTCGTATTGTCTTTGGGCCTCCCTTCTTACCTGTGCATATTCATTTCTGGCTCTACGACTGCTCTCTTATGTGTGTGTGTGTGTGTGTGTGTGTGTGTGTGTGTGTGTGTGTGTGTGTGTGTGTATGTGTACTCACTTAGTTGTGGTTGCAGGGATCGAGTCATAGCTCCTGGCCCCGTCTCTTCACTGATCGCTGTGTGTGTGTGTGCTTATATGTACATATTTGCAAGTACACGTACGCACACAGGGGAAACGAACACAAAACCCACAGTGCTAATGACATTAGATGAAAGAAGAATTGGGGGAGATATGATTACAACGTTCAAGATACACAGCGGTATATAGAGGGTGGACAGGGATAGGCTGAGACGGGAAACAGGTACACAAGAGCACAGCTGGAAGTTGAACGCCCAAATGACTCACATGGATGTTGGGAAGTATTTCTTTAGCCTTAGAGTGGCCAGGAAGTGGAGCAGTCCGGAGAGTGGAGTGGAGACATGATCCATACACAGCTTTAAGGAGAGGTACGATAAGGATTTCGAAGACACCACTACCACCACCACTACTACCCCCCCATCACCACCACTACTCCCTCCCCTCACCACAACCACTACTACCACCAACCACCACCCCCTCCCCCTCACATCAACCAGTTACACATCACCATCAACCAGCAACAACTCAACAAGGGTTCAACCCCAGGACACAAAATAA
>WNWK01002179.1:222500-223818 GCA_009830355.1 Cherax destructor
GGGAAGGGGAAAGTGGAAGGCACATGAAGGAAAGAGGGGGGGTAGGAAGGGGAGAAATGTGGAAAAGAGAAAAGAGGGAGAGAGGGGGGGGGTTTACGCTATTAATCCACTAGGAGAGATTTAAATCTCCTAAAAGGAAGAGATTAAGGCGTTAAAAATAATGTGAAAAATAAGAGAGGGGTAGTGGGGAGAGAGGGGACGGGGAGAAAAGGGAAGTGAGTGGGTAGAGAGGGTAGGGTGAGAGAGGGAAGTGAGTGGGTAGAGAGGGTAGGGGTGAGAGTGGGGAAGTGAGTGGATAGAGAGGGTAGGGGTGAGAGTGGCAAAGTGAGTGGGTAGAGGGGAGGGGGGGAGAGGGAAGTGAGTGGGTGGGGGTAGGGGTGAGGTGGCAAATGGGTGGGTAGAGAGGGGGGGGGTGAGAGGGGGGAAATGAGTGGTAGAGGGGGGGGGGGTGAAAGGGGGGCCCTGAGTGGGTAGAGGGTAGGGGTGAGTGGGGGTGAGTGGATAGAGAGGGTAGGGGGGAAAAGGAAAATAAATGGGTAGAGAGGGGGGGGGTGAGAGAGGGAAGTGAGTGGATAGGGGGGTGGGGGGGAGAGTTGCCGAAGTGAGTGGGTGAGAGGGGAGAGGTGAGAGAGGGAAGTGAGTGGGTAGAGGGGAGAAAAAGGGAAAAGGGATATTTTTTTCGTTCATTGGTGTATATATATATATATATATATATATATATATATATATATATATATATATATATATATATATATATATATATATATATATATATATATATATATATACCTGTGTATATACACAGAGATATAAAATCTCAGTGTAATACACAGAGATATAAAACACTCTATGGGGGGCCCTTGGATCACGGGAATTTGGGGGCCCCAGCCCCCGTTTTGGGGTTTATGCTGCGCATATTTCGTGCGTTCTTTCGTTTCACAGTGTGCCCCCTTTTGCGTCAACATATTTGTGCGGTGTACCCAAAGCAAATTATTTTACGCAAGTACCCCTGTGGTGTGTGTGTGTACTTTTATACTCATTTTACATAGTTTTGTGAGCGTGTCCCCCTCCCCCCTATTGCCCTCCCAAAGCTTATTTGCTTTCCGCTGTGCGTAGACGTGCGTTACTCTCTTTCTCTCTCCCTCCCCCCCCCCTTCTCTCTTCTCTTCCTAAAACCCCCCTCCTCCTCTTCCACCCTCCCTCTCATCATCCCCTCCCTCTTCTCCTCCCTCCCTCCCCCCCCTCTCCCCCCCCTCCCCCTCCCCACCCCCCCCTCCCACTCCCGGAGTGGATGTCCCAAACCCGGTTCCCGAGACAG
>WNWK01002180.1:0-223719 GCA_009830355.1 Cherax destructor
GGTCTGTATAAGTTGCATCATGTACTTGAAGAAATAAAGATTATTATTATTATTATTATTATTATTATTATTATTATTATTATTATTATTATTATTATTATATTCAGGACGTCTGCTACTGTGGTGTTATGTGAGTGAATATGATTAAAGTTTAATTACAAAGTTATATAAATATATATATGCGTTTATGAGTTATTTATAAGAGGCAATATTTTATGTAGGTATGGATGAAATTAGATAATATTTGTTAGTTACATAAAAGTTTATATTTAAGGTCACTGTATTAAGATCCATTTTGTGTGTCGTGTCTGACTGCTGCTGCTGCTGCTGCTGCTGCTCCTCCTCCTCCTCCTCCTCCTCCTCTTATTACTTGATAATTATGGCTTCTAAGCTGATGGCAGGTAAACTAACACTTAATAATATATTACCAGTGAACTTACTCGTAATTTATGTGTTATTATGTTATGTTATGTTAAGTTAGCTGTGATATAATACGTTGTAAATGAGTGCGTTGGTGTTGGTGAGGGGCTCTTGATCCAAAGACATGGACGTGTCCTTTTTTTTTCCTTGGATCGAACTCTCCCTCCCATGCTACTCAGGTGCTGTATGACCCCCTAAGGGTTTAGCGCTTCCTGATTGTAATGATATACTATAAAATGTACTGCTGGTTCGCCCTAGTCTGGCTGCCATACCTGGAGTATACCTGGAGTATACCTGGGGTATATCTGGAGTATACCTGGGGTATATCTGGAGTATACCTGGGGTATATCTGGAGTATACCTGGGGTATATCTGGAGTATACCTGGGGTATATCTGGAGTATACCTGGGGTATATCTGGAGTATACCTGGGGTATATCTGGAGTATACCTGGGGTATATCTGGAGTATACTTGGGGTATATCTGGAGTATACCTGGGGTATATCTGGAGTATACCTGGGGTATATCTGGAATATACCTGGGGTATACCTGGAGTTTACCTGGAGAGAATTCTAGGGGTTAACCCCCCGCGGCCCGGTCTGTGACCAGGCCTCATGTTGGACCAGAGCCTGATCAACCAGGCTGTTACTGCTGGCCGCACGCAGTCCAACGTACGAACCACAGCCCGGCTGGTCAGGTACCGACTTTAGGTGCCTGTCCAGTGCCTGCTTGAAGACAGCCAGGGGTTTGTTGGTAATTCCCCTGATGTATGCTGGGAGGCAGTTGAACAATCTTGGGCCCCTGACACTTATTGTGTTGTCTCTCAACGATTTTAGATTTTGCCACCGAAGTGGCTAGTTTATTGTGCACCCCATATCCATCCTGTGGACGGTAGCGCAAGAGCGTATGGATACACAAAAGTCCTAGGCACTAGGCCCCAAAGGGGTTAACAATTGTACATTTGGGTTAGTTAGTTCAGACTCTCAGGTAAGGACCCACTAGGGGCGAGGGGGAAGTGGGGACAGAAGAAGAATAGCCGGTGAGAGGAAGAGCTTAAGTAGAAGAGAAAGAGTCAGGACTAAACCCAACAGTCTAACTACTATTCTACACTGGGTTTATATCTACATTTCAATTATCTGTTACAAGCAAATTTAGGAAATTTGCTTAGTACAAATGGTATCTTATTTCATGAATAAGATATCTTGGCATGTCACATAGGTTATTATACTGTCTATCTCTATATTCCTCAATAAATGCACAATTAAGCACATAGTGTTCAAGACAGTGACCATATGCCTGATCACATAATTTGCATTTAGTTTGATCATCATCTGTGTGTCTCCCAAACTGCCAGAAGTACTTGTAGCCAAGCCTAAGCCTGGCCACTACAACATCAGTCAGTCTGTTCACATTGCAAGTTGCTCCATAAACATACTTATCTACGTTCATGTTATCATAGTGGGTTATAGATCTACTCAGGCTTCTAACTGCATTCCTATAGCTATCATTTTCATTATTTATTTCTCTCCTAATATTATTCCTAATGCTAGACACAGATATACCAAAGTTATATTCTACATTATCCTTATGGGTGCTCTTCTTGGCTAACATATCAACTTTATCATGAAGGAGTAATCCAATGTGTGACGGAATCCATAGCAAATGTACATTAATTCCTTTGTCCCGGATTTTTGAGTATCTATACCTGGCTTCTCCAATGAGCATGCTGTTAGTCATTATATGAGTCAAGAGCCTTCAATGATGACATAGAATCAGTAATGATGATAGAGTCAAGCTCAGTGTCATAAGTTAGCTTTAGTGCCATTAGGATTGCAAACAATTCAGTTTGCAGTGTAGACGCCCAGTTAATTCTTATGCCTAGTTCAAAAAAATTATTATTGTTCTTAACTAGGGAGGTGGCAACAAGAGCAGATGCAGCCCTACCAGAAGACTCCTGTTTAGATCCATCAGTGTATATAACTTGAGATAACTTATTACTACCAGCTAGGCGATAAATTTCTTCTTGATCAGTTGCTTTAACAAGTGATTTAAGGAAGGTATTACTAGCAATGAGCTTCTTGGGAGGGACTTGCAGGTATGTGATATTAAATGAACACATCTTCCATGGAGGGGTGAAATGCTCTTGTTGCCTACAGTGATACAATTCATGCAGGTTGTAAAACTTAATATAACTGCATGTTTTCACAATCCATTTAGATCTGTGAGTATTTACTTTTAGACATTTAGTAAGATTCATTGTGACAGTGTCTGGTTCATTTCTTAACATTCTAATACCAAGTATAGTGTTAATCTCAATAATCCTATCACTGATACTAGTAATATCAAGGTCCTTCCTCATATTAAGAACCTTTGTAGATTTGGGACAGCCAAGAATAATTCTGAGAGCTTCATTTTGCATTAACTCCAAGGGTCGGAGAGAACTTTCTCGAGCTAATATCAACATGGGAGCAGCATAATCAATTAAGGACCTAATATAGGCTATGTACATCATTCTCGCGATTCTCACATTAGCACCATAGTTGGGGTTGTAGCCAGCAACAGCTTTAAGAGCATTTAGTCTATCTTTGCATTTTTTATTTAGTTGGGGTATAGTAGATTTGTTAAAGGGTACATCTACACCAAGATATCTGTAAGTTTTAACGTAGCTAATGTTTTCACCCTGCAAATAGATGGGTGGGGGATGTCGTTTGCTTGTTAATATCTTTGTTTTAGAGGAAGATATTATGAGGCCTAGTCGATTACAAATTGCTTGAACTTCATTAAGAACGGTACTCATCTTTTTATGCCCTGTTGTATGGATCATGATGTCATCAGCATAGCTTATAGCTAGATGTTTAGTTGAGGCAGGTAGAGCATTTAGGAGAGCATTAATCAGAATATTAAATAGCATGGGACTGAGAACTCCTCCCTGCGGTGTACCTAGGGACATTTCTTTAGACTCGCTTCTAAAGCCTTGGTAGAGGACAGTGGATACTCTGTTTGACAGGTATCCTATTATCCAGCAGAGTAGGCTACCACCAATATTCATTTTGGCTAGTTTATGTAGTATAACAGTTCTGTTCGCGATATCAAATGCAGATTTTAGATCAAGAAATGTGGTAAAACTAGTAGAGGTGTGTGAGGTGAGAAAGGTGGAGATACAGTTCTGCACTCTCTTACCTTTCATGAACCCATAGAGGGAGGGAGAGAGTTGGTTTCTGATTCTATAGTACAGTCTGTTAAGTATCATTCTTTCAAAATTTTTACAAAGACAGCTAGTTAAGGAGATCGGTCTAAATGTATCAGGCTGTTGGGGCTTAGGGATAGGCACAATGAGACTATTGGTCCAGGAAGTAGGAAGAACTCCCTCAGTGTAACTGGTATTATACAGTGCCAACAAAGGATTATTAGGCACGTGCCTTAAAGTTCTGAGAATATCATAGGTTATACCATCCTCTCCAGGAGCAGTTGATCGACCTTTAGTTAATGCGTTATCTAATTCATACTCTGTGAAGAGGCAATCACTCTCATCAATATTTTGGCTCATAAAATTAATCAGTTCCAACATTTCTTCAGAAGCACTCTCTAAGTTTTCTCTAATATGAGATGGCAGGTTTTCATGCCTGGAGATTTTGGACCAGTCATTTATGAGGTCATTTGCTTTTTCAAGTGGAAAGGGATGAGCAACATTGCCAGTCTTTTTCCTGGTTATTTTATTTATACCTTTCCATGCCAGACTTAAAGGGGTAGACCTATTTAATCCACTAACGAATTGTTCCCATTCCTGTTGCCTAAGTTCTTGCTTTCTATTTCTTGCATTTGTTAGTGCAGCTTGGAATGTTCTGAGAAGGTCTGGGGTTCTACACTCACGGTATGCTTTACCAATCCTCCTAGCTGCATGTGTTAGATTGCGTAGCTGTGGGTCATTATAATATGTACATTGGTTTTTATTGTCATTTCTAGTGGAAGGTTTATGTTGTCTTTTCCTGCCCACTTGATCTGTGAGTACAGTCTCAATAGCGGTAACTAGATCATCATTGAATTTTTGTGTGCCAGTGGGCTCATAATCTTTATACCATTGATCCAAGTGGTTAATAAAGTTATCTCTGTGTTCTGGGTTGAGAATAAGTTTCCTCCTTCTGTATTTAGCTCCTTGGTTGCTTGAGATATGATCAAGATTGACAGGTGTGAGTCTTGGGAAGTGATCAGATAGAAGATCATCAACTATGACAGAGTCATGCATTGTATATGATGTATTAAATCCAAGGCACAGATCTAGTATGCCTCCATATATGTGAGTGGGCTCAATAGTGCCTACAATACGAACATTATCATGCTCATTTAGAAATTTCACTAGTTTAGTTCCATTGGTGTTTGTTATAGACCCACCAATATTCTTATGTCTGGCATTAAAGTCTCCAAGTATGAAGGTAGGTTCACTATTGATGCGATCTGGTAAAGCATCAGGTCGAAGCTGGTTTGCTGGGGCATAAAGGTTAAAAATGTTTATGGAAAAATCGCCTGCGTATACTCTGACACCATGATACTGCATGTTTACTCGACTCTGCAGGGTAAGGAGTGAATGTGGCAAGTTCTTTCTGACATACATCACACAACAGTTGGTTGACCTTAAGTTATAAGCTGCATATCCAGACAACTTTGGTGGAGGTACTCCTTCTTTCAGTCTACATTCCTGCAAACAGATGACATCAATATTCTTGGTTGCACTAATATGATGTAAGTCAGGCAATCACTTCCTAATAGAAGCAATGTTCCATGAAAAAAATTGTAATCTATCCATTGTAGTGAGTTATTACAATCTCTTGTTCATAAGATGGTAAGACTATTATGCTTTGCCTACAGTGTGCAGACACTTAAGAGCAAATAGCATAGTTTGTACATGCTTATCTTCAGAACCTTTATTTCTAAGCATTTTCCGGCAAATTGGCAGCCAGTTCCAAGGCAACTTTTGAAGCCAAGAGTCATTGGCTTCTTTCTCACAAATGGCTTGAAATTGAACAGAGATTGTTGATGCACTTTTGACATCATCAACACACTCAGGAGCATCATCTCGACTACATATATTTATTAAACTTGTCAGCATCTGTTCAAGATGCAAGTTTGTTATAATTTGAGGAAGGTCAGGCGAATCAAATGCCCCTCCAGAGGAAGGCTCACCTGACTTAGTTCTTTCTGTAACACCTATAACCTTAACAGGTACTTTGGTTAAATCAGTGCTCTTTGTTGGTGCCTGTGACATGACTACCTCATCATTCATTGCGGGTGGGTCCTGTGCATCTGACTCATCTCCAGCTTCCAGGACTGTTGGAGATGTGTGTATTGGGAGGAGTGACATATTTATCCCAAAATTCAGGTGGATGCATGGGTATGGGTGGTAAACTTATCAGTAGTTCCACATGTGCTAGCAGGGTTGGCTAGCTCCTCCACAATTGGTGTGTGTGATGGCACTCTGGTATCACCAGAATCATTTGCAGGGAGGTTGGACTCGTCCACACTTTGCAGAGGTTCAGTCTCAGATCTGGTTGTGGTAGACTGGATGGCCTCGTCCTCAAATGGCATTAAAGGACTGTTGTCATTTTTACGTCGAAGGTTGTTTGGGTTCCGACTGCAGTCCTTATGGGAAACTGTAACCCCGTCTCTCAACGTGCTAGTGGCACCCCTGCTTTTCATTGGGGGGATGTTACATCGCCTGCCAAGTCTTTTGCTTTCGTAGGGAGTGACTCTCGTGTGCAAGTTTGGTACTAATCCCTCTAGGATTTTCAAAGTGTATATTATCATGTATCTCTCGCCTGCATTCCAGGGAATACAAATCAAGGGACTTCAACCGTTCCAAGTAATTTTGATGCTTTATCGTATATGATGCATTAATAACTACAAGCAGGTGAAGGGCTCTTGATCCAAGGAATTAAGCTACCCTCCTGGGTCAGTATTTGCTTTTTTCCCCCCGGGACGGAACTCCCATGAATATTTTGTACTTGCATGCAGCCAGTAATAACAGCCTGGTTTATCAGACCCTGATCCACCATGGGGCCTGGTTACAGACTGGGCCGTGGGGGCGTTGACCCCCAAAACCCTCTCCAGGTATACTCCAGGTTACATTGGATTTGGTTGAGTTACATTAGATTTGGTTGAGTTAGTGGAAACATTTCGACGTGTTTCCTTACACCTGTTGTCCTGTTCACCTAGCAGCAAATAGGTACCTGGGTGTTAGTCGACTGGTGTGGGTCGCATCCTGGGGGACAAGATTGAGGACCACAATGGAAATAAGAGACAGTCCTCGATGACACTGCCTTTCTTGGGTTATCCTGGGTGGCTAACCCTCTAGGGTTAAAAATCCGAATGAAATCTTATCTTTTCTTGGTTGAGTTATGTTGGATTTGGTTGTGTAAAGTTTGATTTGGTTGGCATACATTGGATTTGGTTGAATTACATTGAATTTGGTTGAATTACATTGAATTTCATTGGGTTTTCTTACCTTTTTTTTAACATTTACACAAAAAACTATCTCCAATACACATGTTAATTTTTGAGACAGCTCAAAGTTATTAACCCCCTCTTGTGTCATGATCGTTTCTGATTGACTCTCATTCCCTTTACCTTACAGGTTTAGTGCACCCCATGAATGAGTAACAGGATTACTTATAAAATGCTTCCTGATAAAAACAAGAGAATTGGTGTTCAAACTATGAGAGGTAGAGGAAAGAGTCAAGACAAAAACTTCCTTAGCATCTGTTATCCAAATATCTGAAGCCTAAAAAAATAGAATAGATGAATTAAGACTAATTATATGTGCAGGAAACAGATATTATTGTAATAACCGAGATCTGGTTCAGTTTGAAAACTAGGGACATGCTTGCTGAATGCCACATACGTACATACAGGGAATAAGTAAGCAAATTTATTTGGTACAGGTACAATTACCATACATAGTTTAACATGTGTCAATTACCTAGGATAGTCACCAGGAAAGGGAGCAAAGTTACTATGTATGTCAGGGGAAATTTAAACTGTTGTATCAAGGATGATAGAAGTGGAAAGGATAGACACAGAATCTGTATGATGGTAGTTTCTCGAAGGATGAGAAAAGGTAATCCTAGGGGTGATTTACAAACCTTTAAACCTAGATATCGACCATGGTAATATTCTATGGGAGGAAATTGCTAAGCCATCTAGAAATAAAAAAATATAGCTTTAATGGGAGATTTTAATTTTAGCCATATTGCTTAGTTTCAGTATATCATGGAATTAACTTTAGATTGATAACAAAATTATGGTCCTCAATTTTTGAGCTGCAGATTATTACGGGCTTAAGGGATTACCTGAATAGTGTAGATGGGTAACCTGACTAGGGATTATCATGAAGGAAGCTGGATACATGGTGGTGATGATTGATAATATGAAATTTTACAAAACATTATACAAGCAGGCCAACCAGGATATATTCCTTAAAAAAGAATTTAGATCAAACATAAATAACCCTGAATTAATAAGCAATAGACTAAGACATCATTTAGAGACTAAGAAGAGTAGAGGGACTACCTTACTGACCAATATATTTAAGTGATAAGTCAAATAAGGAATAAGGAAAACCAAGAGAATATGAAATTAATGTGAGTGAGTCAAAGTCCAATCTAAAGGGTTTCTTTCAGGTATATAAGGCCCTCAGGGAAGGTTCCTTGATGCTGATGAGGGGCTTTTGATGTAGGTAATTAGATCTGTTCTCAAAGTTTCCTGAATTGAGTCTGAATACCTTCCACATTCCCCACAGGCACTATAATCCCTATGGGTTTAGTGCTCGCCCATGATTATAATAATAATCAAGTACGTATATAGGAATTTGATTAGGAAAAGGATATATTCAGTTAAATGTAACTCAGGTCAACTTCTTATTAGTGATCAAGAAATGTGTACCATTTTTAGCACTTCCCCTCTATGTTTACACAAGAGGATAAAAACAAAATTCCAGAAATCAGTAGTTATGCAAGTCAGAATGAAAATAAATTTTGCAAGATCAAAGTCACTAGTGATGTGGCCCTCTGACATCTAGGTAGGTTTAAACCAAACAAGTTATTTGGCCCTGATGAGCTGTGGCTTTCTTTGTGTTTAACACTATTTTATAACCTGTAAATCTCACATTGTATACTATGCAAAGAAATAAAATTTGCATTTGTATTTGTATTTTCATGAGTTTTAAAGAAATGTAAGGAGGAACTAAATTAACTTTAATCGAGTCCCTTCAGTAGGTCACTACAAATGGGTATTTTACTGAACAAATGGAAAAATGGCAAATATGATATCCATTTACAAGCAGAGATAGGTTCTTGGCTTCAAAATCAAATTATAAATCAATGAAATCAATATATACAGTACATAATTATACTGATGTAATTCAAAGCCACCCTGGAATATATAATTTGATTAATGAAACTCGGCATGATTTTACTGAGGGACTTTCTTACCTTGTGAATTTACTAACCTTTTTCAGTGAGGTATTCATGGCGGTAGACCAGGATAAAGAATATGATATTGTGTATATAGAATCAGTTAATGCCTCTGATAGTTCCACAAAGGAAAGTGATGAAGAAAGTAGCAGCACATGGTACAGGAAGAAATTATCTCCATGGTCAAGGCATGGATGACCAATTGACGAGAGAATTTGCATGAACCCTTTGACTGTTTCGGTCGTATATATATTTCTTACAAGCCACTGTTTCTGATGTATTAATACGCATAAATTCTAGCGGCCTCAAATCAAGCAGGAGAAAGCTGGTAGACCCACATGTGAGAGAATGGGTCTGTGTGGTCAGTGTGCGCAGTATAAACAAATCAGGCAGCCAGTGGTGCATTGTGGGAACGCTATTTCAGTAGTCCTTGTTCAGCATGCCTAGCTGTAAGAATTATCTGACTCCTTGGCCCATCTGGGACTCTTCTCTTCCCCAGTGATAGCTCTAACACAGTGATAGCTCTAACACAGTGATAGCTCTAACACAGTGATAGCTCTAACACAGTGATAGCTCTAACACAGTGATAGCTCTAACACAGTGATAGCTCTAACACAGTGATAGCTCTAACACAGTGATAGCTCTAACACAGTGATAGCTCTAACACAGTGATAGCTCTAACACAGTGATAGCTCTAACACAGTGATAGCTCTAACACAGTGATAGCTCTAACACAGTGATAGCTCTAACACAGTGATAGCTCTAACACAGTGATAGCTCTAACACAGTGATAGCTCTAACACAGTGATAGCTCTAACACAGTGATAGCTCTAACACAGTGATAGCTCTAACACAGTGATAGCTCTAACACAGTGATAGCTCTAACACAGTGATAGCTCTAACACAGTGATAGCTCTAACACAGTGATAGCTCTAACACAGTGATAGCTCTAACACAGTGATAGCTCTAACACAGTGATAGCTCTAACACAGTGATAGCTCTAACACAGTGATAGCTCTAACACAGTGATAGCTCTAACACAGTGATAGCTCTAACACAGTGATAGCTCTAACACAGTGATAGCTCTAACACAGTGATAGCTCTAACACAGTGATAGCTCTAACACAGTGATAGCTCTAACACAGTGATAGCTCTAACACAGTGATAGCTCTAACACAGTGATAGCTCTAACACAGTGATAGCTCTAACACAGTGATAGCTCTAACACAGTGATAGCTCTAACACAGTGATAGCTCTAACACAGTGATAGCTCTAACACAGTGATAGCTCTAACACAGTGATAGCTCTAACACAGTGATAGCTCTAACACAGTGATAGCTCTAACACAGTGATAGCTCTAACACAGTGATAGCTCTAACACAGTGATAGCTCTAACACAGTGATAGCTCTAACACAGTGATAGCTCTAACACAGTGATAGCTCTAACACAGTGATAGCTCTAACACAGTGATAGCTCTAACACAGTGATAGCTCTAACACAGTGATAGCTCTAACACAGTGATAGCTCTAACACAGTGATAGCTCTAACACAGTGATAGCTCTAACACAGTGATAGCTCTAACACAGTGATAGCTCTAACACAGTGATAGCTCTAACACAGTGATAGCTCTAACACAGTGATAGCTCTAACACAGTGATAGCTCTAACACAGTGATAGCTCTAACACAGTGATAGCTCTAACACAGTGATAGCTCTAACACAGTGATAGCTCTAACACAGTGATAGCTCTAACACAGATGGAAGTGTCTCTGAAGATAAATTTCATGGTTTTGAGGAGTTTGTGACCGAAAGCAATGCCTAGGATACCAGAAGTAAGGAAGGAAGGAAGAAAGAAAGTAAGGAAGGAAGAAAGAAAGGAAGGAAGAAAGTAAGGAAGGAAGGAAGAAAGAAAGAAAGAAAGGAAGGAAGAAAGTAAGGAAGGAAGAAAGAAAGTAAGGAAGGAAGGAAGAGATAAGAGGAAGGAAAGAAGAGATGAGAGGAAGGAAGGAAGGAAAGAAGAGATGAAAGGAAGGAAGGAAGGAAAGAAGAGATGAAAGGAAGGAAGGAAGGAAAGAAGAGATGAGAGGAAGGAAGGAAAGAAGAGATGAGAGGAAGGAAGAAAGGAAGGAAAGAAGAGATGAGAGGAAGGAAGGAAAGAAGTAAGGAAGCAAGGAATAAAGAGAGAAAGGAAGGAAGAGATGGGAGGAAGGAAGGAAGAAAGAGATGGGAGGAAGGAACAAACGAAGTAAGAAAGGAAGGAAGGAAGGAATGAAGGAAGAAAGGAAGGCAGGGAGGAAGAGATGAGAGGAAGGAAGGAAATAAGTAGGAAAGTAAGGAATGAAGGAAGAAAGGAAGCTAGGAAGGTAGGTATGAAGAAAAGGAAGGATGTTGTGGGGAAGAAGACATGGGTCCCCTTTTGTGTTGACAGGTTGACAGCAGTGAGGCTGGTGAATAATGGTATAATATGTCATTTTGACAGCTGCCTTACCCTGACTCAGCAAATTTAGATGTCCCCACACACACACACACACACACACACGGACAGCGGACAGCGAAGAGGCGGGGCCAGGAGCTGAGTCTCGACCCCTGCAACCACAATTAGGTGAGTACAATTAGGTGAGTACACACACGTGGCCTAGTGGGTTGTTAGTTTGATATCTTTATTATGCACCCCATACCCATCCTGTGGGCGGTAGTCAAAAGATTACAGAGGTACATAATGGGTCCAGGGACTGGACCTGAAAGCTTGATAGCTGAGCAAGTTACAAAGGTAATGAACTCAGATGGTCACAATCATGACAAGTTACAAAGGTATTTGCAGATTACAGAGGTATATATAGGGTCCAGAGACTGGGCCCCAAAGTTTTGATAGCTGAAAAAGGTACAATGGTAATTAATTCACTAGTTACAAGGTAATGAATCATGTAAGTAAATTTACTTACGTCTGTACATGGTTGCACTCATGAACAAATTATAAAGCAATGAGCAATCTATTAGTCTACACCCAGCCACAACTGTAATGAGTTATTGGTGCAAATTTTAATTGTTGGGTCACACACACACACATATACATATACACATACATATATATACACACACACACATACACATACATGTATATACATACACACATGTACATACACACACACACGTGTCAATGCTTTATTTACAGGGAGCAAAGTCAGGGTATTTTTCCAGAATGGTCTGTAATATACCACTGTGGATAAAATACTTTGACATATCTTGAACATTTCTGAATGAGTAGTCTCTGAATTCATTAATTTTATCGCACTCCAATACATAATGACGCAGGGTGTGACAATAATCCAACTAGCAAAGTTTACATCTTGTTTGGTCTACATCTGGTGGTGGTGATTTAACCTGCCAAAGATACTTGTAACCCAGCCGGAGGCGGGCGGTAGTGACATCCAAGAGTCTGCTTATTTTGTTGGATGCACCATAGACATGTGGCTCCTCCTGCATGATAGAATGATGATAGATGGACTGACTGGTGTCAAACTCCCTGAGTCTTAAGTCAATAAAATTCAGTTGAAGTTCTTTTCGTATTATTGTTCTCAAACTGCTAACTGACAAGCCAAGATTGTAATCTATCCCCTCTTTGAAAGCATAAAACTTAGGTAAAGCTCTCGCTTCACGCACGGAGGGGCCGGGTTCAATTCCCGGTGGGGCAGAAACATTTCGAAGTGTTTCCTTACACACACACACACACACAGAGTAGTCAGGAAGTGGAATAGTCTAGAGAAAGATATAGTGGAGGCAGGAACCATACATAGTTTTAAGACGAGGTATGATAAAGCTCATGGAGCAGGGAGAGCAGAGACCCAGTAGCGGACAGCGAAGAGGCGGGGCCAGGAGCTGAGTCTCGACCCCTGCAACCACAATTAGGTGAGTACACACACACACAGCCAGAAACGGATATGCACAGGTAAGAAGGGAGGCTCACCGACAATACGAAAATGATATACATAGCATCAAAAGTCAAGTCTCACCCAACGCTGTTGTATAGCCACATCAGGAGGAAAACAACAGTCAAGGACCAGGTAATCAGGCTGAGGAAGGAAGGTGGGGAGTTCACAAGAAACGACCAAGAGGTATGTGAGGAGCTCAACATGAGATTTAAAGAAGTATTTACAGAGGAGACAGGAAGGACTCCAGGAATTCAGAATAGGGAGGTATACCAACAAGTGCTGGATGAAATACATACAACCAAGGAGGAGGTGAAGAAGCTGCTATGTGAACTCGATACCTCAAAAGCAGTGGGACCTGACAACATTTCTCCGTGGGTCCTTAGAGAGGGAGCAGAGATGTTAAGTGTGCCACTAACAAAAATCTTCAACACTTCCATTGAAACTGGGCAACTACCTGAGGTGTGGAAGATGGCAAATGTAGTCCCAATTTTTAAGAAAGGAGACAGACACGAGGCATTAAACTACAGACCTGTGTCACTGACGTGTATAGTATGCAAAGTCATGGAGAAGATCATCAGGAGGAGAGTGGTGGTCCAGCAATTGGCTCCTGGAGTTCAACCCCACCAAGTGCAAAGTCATGAAGATTGGGGAAGGGCAAAGAAGACTGCAGACGGAGTACAGTCTAGGGGGCCAGAGACTGCAAACCTTAATCAAGGAAAAAGATCTTGGGGTGAGTATAACACCAGGCACATCTCCTGAGGCGCACATCAACCAAATAACTGCTGCAGCATATGGGCGCCTAGCTAACCTAAGAACAGCATTCCGACATCTTAATAAAGAATCGTTCAGGACTCTGTACACTGTGTACGTTAGGCCCATACTGGAGTATGCAGCACCAGTTTGGAACCCACATCTAGCCAAGCACGTAAAGAAGCTAGAGAAAGTGCAAAGGTTTGCAACAAGACTAGTCCCGGAGCTAAGGGGTATGTCCTACGAGGAGAGGTTAAGGGAAATCGACCTGACGACACTGGAGGACAGGAGAGATAGGGAGGACATGATAACGACATATATGATACTGAGAGGAATAGACAAGGTGGACAGAGACAGAATGTTCCAGAGATGGGACAGCAACAAGGGGACACAGTTGGAAGTTGAAGACTCAAATGAATCACATGGATGTTAGGAAGTATTTCTTCAGTCATAGAGTGGTCGGGAAGTGGAATAGCTTGGGAAGCGATGTAGTAGAGGCAGGTTCCATACATAGCTTTAAGGAGAGGTATGATAAAGCTCATGGAGCAGGGAGCATGACCCAGTAGCGGCCAGTGAAGAGGCGGGGCCAGGAGCTATGACTCAACCCCTGCAACCACAACTAGGTGAGTACACACAGCTTGGAGCGTTGAAGTGCTAATTGCAGTTGATGGAAAGTGTCCAGTCATTATATATGTGTATAGTATATATTATAGAACAACAGTAATAACCAATTTTTTTATTGTTGGTTTGTGTAAACAAGTTTTGTAAACAATATAATGATACTAATGTTTGTGCAATTATTGTGTTGCATACAACGAGTGTATATATATACATTGCACCATACTTTGGTCTCACAGGCCACATAAGTTACGTAAAAAAATAAAATAGTGAAAAAAAACGAGAAACCTACGAAAGGAAATAAACGAAAGTTACCAGGTGAGCGGCATTCGCAGCTGTTGCCATACGCGGCTCATTTTTTGCCAACTTTATGCCTCTATATCTCCGTAAGTACTGATCACAATTTTTTTTTTTGGGGGGAGGGGGGGATTTAACCCTTTGGGGGTCGACAGGCCTTCTCGGAAAAGTGTTCCTGGGGTCGAAAATGTTTTGGAAAAAAAAAATTATTTTTTTCTTATGAAATGATAGAGAATCTTTTTCCGATCATAACGCCACCAAAATTATGAAATTTGATCGAAAACTAACGAAATTATGCTTTCGCGAAGTTCGCGGTATCTATGACACTGACGCATCGGCGATTTCACCCACTTCGAGCCCTATTTTCGACAAATTCCAATGTTTCAGTCTCCTAAACTTATAGATATTTCGCTAGAACTCCATTTCTTCTATCGAATGAGTAGAATAAACTGCCTATTTACCAATTTCATCTACCCAAAATAGTGGTCAGAAAATGGCAATTTTCCAATTTCACACAAATTTCAAACGATGCCAATTTCAAAATAGGGTCCAGAGTAAACAAGGCAGATATTCCTGGCACTAAAATAACATGTTCTCTGTTCATAAGCCACGTCTCCAGGCCCCTGTTCCATTACTTTTGCATTCCATTTTGAATTTTTATTCTCACAAAAATAGAAGATTTACTGTTATGTATACAACTGCATCATTGTAAAAATGGTATAAATAATATCAGAGCACTTGTGCATGAATATTAGACTCGCCAGTTGATGTGTATTGGACCCATGGTGTGATTTGTTTACTCTTGAACATCGTCAAAAATCGAACATTTTCGCTACTTTGAGCTCAATTTCAAGGTACTTGTCATTGTCATACCAATCAAAATCATCTCTATTTCTGTAATATATCTTCCATTCTATCACATGAGACCAAGAAAACGTGAATACATTAATAAATACTATACGAAAATCGACTGCAAAGTCGCTGTTTTAATCGAAAAAAACGGTCAGAGTTTTTTCTCTCATTATGCAGTGTGTACTGCAGGATTTTTTTTATACTGCACACACTGACCACACAGACCCATTCTTTCATATGTATGCCTACCAGACGTTTTCTGCTTAAATTGAGGCCGCTAGAATTTGGGCGTATTAGTACGGCACCATCCCCTGCTCGTAAAACGTACTAGTATGGCACCGACCCCGAAAGGGTTAAACAATCAGAAAAATAATCTTAACATTTTGCGACAACAGAAGACACCTCAGGATTTGGGCTTGTGACAGTCAAAGGGTTAAGGGCGGTGACTGGGCCAGACGCAGATTCATACAGTTTTTACTAATGCTCGACAAAAGGAAACGTAATGTTTTCCCTCCACCAACTACCACCCCTCGACCGCATATAAACATTGCATGTTTATATGATATGTATGACGTGTTTCTTATATAATTTTGGAAAAAAAAATCATAGATTTATGAAAATGTCTATATTAACATAAAATAAGACATTTAATGTGCCCAAGAGTGATTATTATTAAACATACATAGCATATAAACATTGCATTATTATATGCTATGTAACGTGTTTCTTAAATAATTTTGAAGAAAATATCATAGATGGATTAATGACAATGTCTATATTAACGTAAAATAAGACATTTAATGTGCCCAAGAGTCACGAACATATGAGCGGCCCAGGCGGATGCATCTGGTATGGACGATTTCTGAGAGGACGTACGAAACCTGGGGTAAAATTTCGCCGAAAAAGTGGTCGAAATCCAAATTGTACAATTTCCACATCGGACAAAATCCGAGGGTCCACTGTACAAAATAATGAATGTCCAGTGGGCCTCTTTTTTGATCTAAGAAAAGCTTTTGGCATAGACGAGAACACCCTGCTTCTTAAACTAGAACAATATAGAATCAGAGACCATGCTCTGATTTATAAAGTTCTACCTTACTGACAGACATCAGCACATGAACATTAATGACAATATTTCTTCAACTTATCAACACAATGGTGCCTCAGGGCAATGTCCTAGACACCTATTATTTCTCATTTACATCAGTTACTCATATCTAATGCCTCCCAAGAACTTAAACCAGTTCTGTCTTCAGATGACAACTTTGTCATCTCAAATCCAGACCCTGTTGTGTTTAACAACACTTGGATAATAACTCTCAATATTGATATGATCTTCCATGTAATGTTAGAGAATAAAGCTAGAAATATTATTTAACAGGACATTAATAGATTTGAAATTCATGATGAGGAAAAAATTCTTTGGTATACTCCTTAACACTCACATCCAAAACATATTTAGGAACATTTCTAAAACACTTGGCATTTCTAATCACCTGGAAATAATGTTCTTCAAGCTGTGCATAAATCCTAGTACCACTTCATTAACATTGGCAATGTACAGACCACAGTGGCAATGAGAAGATCCAGTTAATTTCCTGATGGATAATGTGAATTCCCTTTTGCATCATATCTGTTAACGTGTTATAATTGTTGTTGGCTTCAACCAACATCTTACTATACAGAAGGACCTTGATGATTTTCTTGCAGTACTTGAAAAGAAATTTACATTGAGTATACGTAATGAGAAAGGTTGGAGTGACGCATTGGACAATCATGGATAATTTACATTAATTTATATCTGATCAATGAAATGAAAATTATGATGAAGTAGAAATACACCTACCATCCGACTTACAACCGAGCTTGGTTCCGACCAACTGGTCGTAAGTCAAAATGGACGCAAGTCGAACCTCACAGTTATTGTAATGATTTTATTTTATTGTTTTATTTTGGTATTTCATTTTTTACTTACGTTTTATGCTGTTAGTTCTGTATTTTATAGTGTAAGGTTTAGGAGAAACACTGTGTACAACACAAACAGTTGTTTATTTCCCAGAACATTTGCATAGAAAACATGGTCGTAAGTCGAGTGGTCGTATGTTGAGCAGGTCGTAAGTCTGATGGTAGGTAACAATAATGCCTGAGTATTTACAATTAATTATTTGAAAAAATATTTTGGTAAGGTCTAATAGGCGTTTTTTTTAACAATGTTATAAATGTTTTTAACAGCTAGAGAAATTAGGCATTTTCAGTCAGTAAGTTACATATTTTTGGACCTTTTATTTGTATGGAATTTCTAAACAGGTTGATTCATACACTTGGTACAGTATATCAAAGAGAGAGAAATGTTGATTGTAATGTATCCATGTGTTTTGTTGCAGCTCTCCAGGAAAAGTTTAAGCTCTAAATTATTGTGTGTGATGAGTGTCCTACATATGATAAGTTTGTACAATGGACCCCCGAGTTACGAGCATAATTCATTCCAGAAACCTGCTCAAGTGCCATTACCGAACGAATTTTCTCCCTTAAGGAATAATGTCAAGTAGGTTAGTCCATTTCAGACCCCCAGAAATACACTTACAAAAGCACTTACAATATTACACTTACATAATTGTACGATTTCCGAGGTGCTCGTAACTCGGGGGTCCACTGTATATTTAGAATGTTAAGTAAATTTAAACTTTTGAATAGGGAGGGTGTTGCCTGGATGAATGATTATTCTAAAAGCAGGTTTCTGCTGAATAACAATGGGTTTAAGGTAATTTGCTGTTGTTAATCACGACCAAATATCATAAGTGTGGTAGGGAATAGATTAGAGGTACATAAATTAAGAGCAGGTTTCTGCTGAATAACAATGGGTTTAAGGTAATTTGCTGTTGTTAATCGCGACCAAATATCATAAGTGTGGTAGGGAATAGATTAGAGGTACATAAATTTTATTAGAAATGTGGTTTTGTGCACCACTTTCAAGTACAGTGGATCCCGGATTTCGTACTGCTCCCAACTCGAACAATTATGTAAGTGTAATTTTGTAAGTGCTTTTGTAAGTGTATTTTTGGGGGTCTGAAATGGACTAGTAATCTAATTTACATTCGTCCTTATGGGAACAGATTCATTCGGTAATGGCACTTGAACAGCCTTCTGGAAAGAATTATTGACGAAATCCCGAGAGCCACTGTATATTAATCATCAGCTTACAGCTACAGTACAGCCTCTCCTCACTTAGCGACGTACATACTCATTTACCGATGCCTCGGACTTACGACGGGCTCTCTGATCAGTATTCATACCTAAATAATGTATATTAGAGCTGATTTCTTCTATTCTGTTTAGTATTTTCATTATATGTACAGTACACTACTGTATAAACATTTAAAAATATACCAGAAATGTTATAAATGGTGCAAAGGTGACATTAAAACAATATCAAAGATGGTTGGCACAAACTCACTACCATTATAGTATGCTCCTCACTTAGCGATGAATTCGTTTAGCGACGTGGTCATGGGAACGGAACTCTCTCGTTAAGTGAGCAGGGCTGTATATCGACCTGGGGAAGACAATAGTGGGTTGTATTTGTCTGAGAAAACACAGATGATGGTTTCTAGATATCATATTGTTAATTCTGGAGCTGTGGCAGTAATGAATGGAAGTGCTGGAGGCTTGGGACAAGATGGATATTTAACCCTTTCAGGGTCCGTGCCGAAGTTCTACGGCTTTGAGTTGAGCGTCAAAACTGTAGTTCTATGCCACGAGCTCAGCTCACTCAGATAAGCTGTGAGCGGTAAATTTGGGCCTAGATATGAGAGAATACATCTATGTGGTAAGTGTGCACCACATAAAACAAATCCTGCAGCACACAGTGCATAATGAGAAAAAAAATGGAGACCGTAATTTTTTATTAAAACAACAGTATTTTTTCGTATGCTTTTTATAGTTGTACAGTGGACCCCCGAACAAAATTCATTCCAGAAGCCTGCTCAAGTGCCATTACCGAACGAATTTACTCCCTTAAGAAATAATGTCAAGTAAGTTAGTCCATTTCAGACCCCCAAAAATACACTTACAATATTATACTTACTTAATTGTACGATTTCTGGGGTGTTCGTTACTCGAGGGTCCACTGTATTTGCGATTTTTTGGTATTATTTGATAGAATGGAAGATATATTACAGAAATAGAGATGATTTTGATTGGTTTTAGTACTAGAAATAGCTTGAAACTGAGCTTAAAGTAGTGGAAATGTTAAATTTTTGCCGATGTTCAAGAGTAAACAAATGACCTCACACCTCTAATACGCGCCAGCTGGTGGGTCTAATATACGTTCACAAATGTGGTGATATTATTTATACAATTATTACAATATTGCATAACAGTAAATCTTCAATTTTTGGTTTGAATAAAAATTCATTATGTGAATTAAAAATCAAAATGGAATTCATTTGTAAAGACTGAAAACGTAACTAATGAACAGAGGAAGTGTTAGTTTAGTGCCAGGAATGCCTGCATTGTTTATTCTGTACCCTATTTTGAAATTGGAATATTTTCAACTTTGTGTTAAATTGGCTAAATTACCAATTTCCGATCACTTTATTTTGTAGTTGAAACAGTTGACTGGGCTGTTTCTTGTGCTCAATCGATAGAATAGAAGTACGTAATACTAGCAAAATAGCTAAGAATTTGGTCGACTGGAATAATGTAATTGGCCTGAAATGGGAGTCAAAGTCAGCAAAATTGCTGATGTGTAAATATCGCTGATGCATCAAAATTCACTAGAGCATAATTTCGTCAATTTTCCATCAAATTTTATACTTTTTGTTTTATTACCTTCAGAAAATTTTTCTCTACCATTTCATAAGAAAAAACAACAAAAATTTTTTTTGAAAATTCTTGGACCCTGGTGCACACTTTGAAATTTGACCTCTGGACCCTGAAAGGGTTAAAGAGTGAAATTTAATTTTGAAATGTCTATGTGGTAAATCTTGCAAGAAAGGCAGCCACTTAACAACACTAAGGTATATCATATCTGCTTGATAGTAGAGGCTTCAAACTTTGTACTAGTCACAAGTGCACTCTGACCTTAAGTATGCAGCACTTTCTTGGATTGCCTGTCCCAATCTTATCTGCCACTTCTGGACAGGATACAGAACCATGCAAGGCAACTAACTTATCATTCATCTAGGTTTAGTTTTGTTGGATTTATCATCTGAGCAGAGTCTTCAGCATCAGAGATATGTGGGTGGCCTTAGTGTCATGTTCAAAGTTACTAATGTTATCAAAGTGTCACACTTGGCTTCACTTTGCAGTCAGTAAGAAGACATCTTCTGTACCACAAGATGAATAGCAAACACTGGTTGTACCATTCTCAAAAACATCACTTCATCTGTGACCATTTCTTTCTAGAATAACTTAGAGTTTAGAACATGTTCATGCAGCATTCAATTGCACATTATATATTTTTTCCCTAATCTAGTAATAATCAGTTTGCCCACCCTTTACTTTCCTGTCTTTCTGTACAACACAGGAGTGTTGAGGTTGAGACCATCAGTGTTCAGTTTACGTGCGATGTCATCCAAACCAGGCAGTGGCTATACCTATGAAGCATTGGCAGTTTCTGTCCCTCGAGATCATGTCTACCATGTCCAACTCAACCGACCAGATAAACTTAATGCTCTGAATAAAACTTTATGGAGGTAAGGCTCACTTTGAAAAATTATTTTAGTTACTGTAATGCTTTAGCATATACATACAAGAGGTCTCCAACTTAAAAAGTCTTGGATTACATCACATCTATACTAATAAACAAGGCAGTTAAGTACAGTTGTAGTTTTACAACTACCGAGCCACAGTACGAGCATGTGAACAACATCTTTGTAGTTCAAATAACATTCATAAATTGAAATAGCAACTCCAATATGCTGGAGGACCTCTTGAATTTACAGTAAACCCTCGATATAGTGGACCTCAATATAGCAAATGTTTAAAATTATTTGCAAAATCCACTGGTTAAATTGTTCTTTAAATTTTTTTTTCAATGTATATACTGTTCACAGTGTAAATTGTGTGTCCAGTACTATATTAGGTTTACAGTAAAGTACTCTAGTGAATTTTTTTTTCATTATTTAACATAATTTTGATTTAATTGGCACTTGGGCATTCTATTAGTCCAGTTTACTACACAATGAATCTTTTATTTAACAGATTAATAAGGAGGGATCGCAAATGAACAATGAGGCTTTAGGAAGGGTAGGGGATGTGTAGACCAAGTGCTTATATTGAAGCATATAAATGATCAGTTTTTGATAAGGATAAAAAAGTTTTTGTTGCATTTATGGATTTAGAAAAGACAAATGATAAGGTGGATAGGGAAGCAATGTGCAGTTGTATGGAGTAGGTGGCAACTTAAACCAGTTAGATTTTACGAGAATAGTGAGGTTCAGGCTAGGGTAGAGGGAGATTATTTTCCAGTAAAAGTAGGCCTTAAATAGGAATACAGTGGACCCCCGGTCATCAGCTGTTCCTGATATCGGCCAACTCGGTGATCGGCTGTTATTTTGGTGATCGGCCGTTATTTCAGTGATTGGCCGTATGGGACGCATCAACCCGCCAGTGACGCCACTTCCTCATGTGTATCACACTCAGTCTGCGTCTCTCTTGTTGAGTAAGGAATACTCTGCGTGTTCATCCATTCATTCATTCATTTTGGTGCTTGTTTATTGATTGTGACTATGAAATAAGCCACCATGGGGCCAAAGAAAGTTCAGAGTGCCAGCCGTTTGGTAAAGGGCTGAGAGGGGAGAATGTGTCTTCTTCAGTGATTCTGTGATATGTACGATACTAAAGCAGCAAGAGTCAATAAAGGCTATAGCGCTAGCTAGCCATAAAGTGCAGCATTAACAGTGTATCAGGTAAGTTAAGCGATTAAGCGATAGAAAATTGATGACACGAAACTTAACTCCTCCATTGTTGTTTGAGGTATATAGGGCGACTGACAACACCGCCGCCTCTGCTGCCGCCTTCACTACCACTATGTAAGGCTTATCTTTCAGTGACCCTTATACACCCAACAACAAACAACACAGCACCACTCATGACATTCGTAATGACATGTTTTATTCATTCTAGAGTATATGTCATGTTTCTGTTATTAATATTGTTTATTATGTCATATTAGGTGAATTGTGATAGATAAATAAGCTGTAGTGTTGATATTAGTGTCATATTGAAGGACTATCTTGTCCTATCTCCAAACAAACTCCTGTCGCCACCACCACTAGCCACATACGTAATGACATTTTATTCATTCTAGAGTGTATATGAGGTTTCTATGTTAGTATTTATATTGTTTATTATGTCGTATTAGATGAATTGTGATAGATAAATAACCCGTATAGAGTTGATATTAGCATCATATTGAAGGAGTATTTTGTTCTGTCTCCAAACAATACTCTCCTCCTGCCTTCAATAAAGGTATGTAATAGTGATTTAAATGTTCATTATCCATTTCTTTAGTCATTTTATTTAGTTCTCATTGTTTTGTGTATGTAAAACTATAGTTAATCTTAAAAAAAATATTTTTTTTGTTGATATTTTTGTCTGGAATGGATTAATTTTACTTATATTAATTCTTATGGGAAATATTATTTCGGTTATAGGCCATTTCGGTCTTAGGCTGAGATTCTGGAACGGATTACGGCCGATAAGCGAGGGTCCACTGTACATGATATCATCATGGTTGTTTAATATATTTATAGATGGGGTTGTAAGAGAAGTGAATTCAGGTGTGTTGGGGAGAGGAGAGGAATTGAAAGATAAAGAATCTAACACAACGTGGGAGTTGTCACAGCCACTTTTTGCTGATGACACTGTGTTTTTGGGAGATTCTGAACAGAAGTTGCAAAAATTGATGCATGATTTGGGAGAGTATGTAAAAAAAGGAAATTTAAAGTGAACATTGGAAAAAACAAGGTGATGAGGGTAGCAAAAAATTTAGGTAATGAAAGATTGGATATCAGATTGGAGGGAGGGAGTATGGAGGAAGTGAATGTATTCAGATATTTGGGAGTGGATTTGTCAGCAGATGGGTCTATGAAACACGAAGTGTACCATAGAATTGATGAGGAAAAAAGGTGAGTGGAGCACTGAGGAGTCTGTGAAGACAAAAAACATTATCCATGGAAGCGAAGAGGGAAATGCATGAGAGAATAGTGGTACCAACTCTCTCTTATATGGGTGTGAAGCATGGGTTGTGGATGTTGCAGCAAGGAGAAGGCTGGAGGCAGTGGAGATAGTCATGTCTGAGGGCAATGTGTGGTGTGAAACTTGGAGATTAGAAGGAGTTGCAGGGTTTCTAAAAGTATCCAGAGGGCTGAAGAGAGGTTATTGAGGTGGTTCAGACATTTAAAAAGGATGGACCAAAATAGGATGAATTGGAGGGCGTATAAATTTGTAGTAGAGGGGAAGGCAGTATAGAGGTCATCCTAGGAAAGGTTGGAAGGAGGGGAGTAAAGGTTTTGTGTGCTAGGGGCTTAGACATTCAGCAAACATTTGTGAGCATGTTAGGAATGGAGAAAAGTGATTTTTATAATGAAGTGCTGTTGGAGTGTGAACAAGGTTTATGAAGGAATTCAGGAAAACCAGTCAGCTGGATTTGAGTTCTAAAGGTGGGAAATAAAGTACCTGCACTCTGAAGGAGAGGTGGGGATATTTGCAGTTTTTGATCTGTAGTATTGGTGGCCCTCTGGCAAGACAGTGATGGTGAAAGTGTTTTTTCTTTCTTGGGTCACCCTGCCTTTGTGGGACATGGCTGGTTTGTTGAAAAAAAAAAAAGTCCATTAAAGCAGATTGCTAAATCTTTATGAATAAGTTGTTTTCAATCATGGTAACAATGACAGACTCTTCTGGGCTTATCTGATTTTGTTAAATCCAAAAGTAAATTCTCAGTGGACCTCAACAATAACTATTAATTTTAGATTTAATGCATATTATCTGTTAAATCCAGAATTGTCCTAACAGTAATGTACAGTTCTCATTTAACAGATTTTGTCTGTTAAATCATAAATCAATTTACCCAGTGGACTGTAACAAACTTTGTTCTTTGTTTAGGAATGTTGTCTGGCCACAGATTTTGTCCATTAAATCAAGGTTTAACTGTATTTTGTAATTTTTTTCACTTTTGCTACTTGTTATTTTGATATTTTCAAGGGCTCTTTTCAGCCATAGTTTCTTGACTAAGTCTTCAGGACCGTATGGGTTTCCACTAGCTTTGGGAAGTTTTCCTTTATGCAAATTCATTTTTGTGCAGTGAGTCCATTTCTACCAGTAATTCACTATATGTGACATAAATTCATTCTTATGCAATCACCCAACCCCAACAACACTTGATTTTTTTAACCACATCTCTTTAAATATAACTGGTTTTCATTAAAATTTGTAAGAAATAAGAGAAAGAATGCAGATTAATCCATAGGAAGTTAAACAAAATCCTTTGGCTAATTTCCAGTTCAAGAGTCTTGAGACAAGGCATGTCAGAAGGAAATGGGCACCCAGCCAGATGAATTTCTGTTGTGGCAATGCAAAGTGGGAAGGAGGGAGATAGGGAGATAATTATTCATAGGTTCATAACATATGTGCTTCAAATCAGACAAAAGGCAGGCTGGTTGACTGATGGTGGAGGGAGGGTGACCAGGAAGATTATTATGATTGGAAGTTCAGTTTAGTTTTTTTACAGTTGTTTTTTGATCAGTTACATTTAATTTTGGTACAGTATATGATGATTTGGTGTTTATTTGGTATACTCATAATTTTTTTGGTAAAATTAGTCAAGAAATGTGAAAAATTTCCCCCGTTTATGAATATTATTTGTGTAGGGATTATGATTACATCTTAATTTTTTATCAGTGTTTTTAATTAAATTCACTTCATTTTTTGTATATTACTGTTTTTTTTGTATATTACTGGTTTTTAATACTTGACGTGCTGTTGGAGTGTGAGCAAAGTAACATTTATGAAGGGATTCAGGGAAACCGGCAGGCCGGACTTGAGTCCTGGAGATGGGAAGTACAGTGTCTGCACTCTGAAGGAGGGGTGTTAATATTGCAGTTTTATAACTTTAGTGTAAAGCACCCCTCTGGCAAGACAGTGATGGAGGGAATGATGATGAAAGTTTTTCTTTTTCGGGCCACCCTGCCTTGGTGGGAATCGGCCGATGTGTTAATAAAAAAAATAATAAAAAAATACTGGTGAGTGTGTGGGTTTGGGTGTGGGTGGGGTGCAGGGGGAAAGGAAGAGGTCACACTGTTTAGTAAGTCTTATCCAGATGTGGAATTACATAAAGCAAGAAGCACCTGCCATCTCCCTGATGATGACCCAAGTTAGGTTTTGCTGTTATTAACATTGTAAGTGGCTTGTGATTGCTTGATGAGAAATAACTATAATATTTTGTTTTCTGTCTTGATTGTTAGTTTTAGATCTTCCAGTGAAGACTAACACGTTGCTAGATAGCATACAGTGGTACCTCGGTTTTCGTCAATAATTCATTCCAGAAGGCTGTTCGAGCGCCGTTACCGAAAAAATTTGTTCCCATAAGGACAAATGTAAATTAGATTAGTCCATTTCAGACCCCCAAAAATACACTTACAAAAGCACTTACAATAATACACTTACATAATTGTTCAAGTTGGGAGCTGTACGAAAACCGAGGTACCACTGTATTTGAAAAAAAAAATAGTAATATTAAAAAAATGTCAAGCAAATGGGCTACAGCAGAATTAGTAACATGCTACCTGTTGAAAATTACCTACAATAATAATAATAATGTTTTGGTATTTAATGTATTAATTAATTTGTTTTTAATTCTGGTGATTGTAACACTTATTACAGTACTTCCCTATGCAATTAATGATTAATAATAATAATATAGTAATTTGGAATTTTATAATTCTTGAACATTGTTCTTTCAGGATTCATTAGACAGCATTGGAAGACAATTTATACAGCCTTAGAAAATATAATGTTTTCATAAATTTGATGATAATCAGACACTAGAAGTGCAATAGTTACATATTTTTATTGTTATATAGGAATTTGAAATGCTTTTAATAGGTTTAAAAATGTTCTGATGCTCCAATGGTGTCAGAGAGGAAAAAGTATATTAGTAAAATTTGTTGATGTTGTGCTTATTATTTTGTTTGCATGCACGGTACAATGACTTTTTATCTTTTTATTTTTTGGTAATTATTTTTTTTACATTATTGAATTTTCAGGCTAAGAACTTCTGTCTTAGTTTATTTCCAAGCTGAGCCCTATGTAAGGTATACTAACATCACCCCAGGATGCTGTTATCTTAGCTCATTTGAAAGTCCAGTCGTATCTAAGGTATACCACCTTTTCCCCCAGGATGCTGTTATTCTACCTCAGCTCATTTGAAAACCCAGTCCTATCTAAAGTATATCCCCTTCCCCAGATTGCTGTTATTCTGCTTTTATCCTACTTCAGCTCATTTCAAAACCCATTCCTATCTAAAATATACTATGCCTCCAAGATGCTATTATCCTACTTCATTTAATTTCAAAGCCCAGTCTTATCTAAAGTACAGCCTCTCCTTACTCAGTGACGTACTCGTTTACCAACAACTCGGAGTTATGACCGGCTTTCTGACAAGTCGGTATTGTATGCCTTACGAGAACTTGGGCCATAGCGTCTCAAGTGTCAAGCATCTCTATCTCCTTCCTACAGTCACTCAGTACACTAACTTACACAGTCTCCAAACTACATACAGTGGTACCTCGAGTTACGATATTTTTTCGTTCGAGAATGCTGTTCAAGTGCCATTACCAAATGAATTTATCCCCATAAGGAATAATGTAAAATAGACTAGTCCTTTTACACCCCCAAAAATATACCTACAAAAGCATTTAAAAAAATAAACCTACATAAAAGGGCGATTTTGGGGACCATCGTAACTCGAGGTACCACTGTATTTGTACATATTTGTATCTTGTTGTGCACACCATAGTGAAAGATAGAGTTAGAAGTGCAGCAGCACTTGGAAGAGGAAAAACAAGAGGAAAATGGAAGAAGTACAGAAGTAGTTCACTGTGTGTTTACATTCTTGGCGTCTTGTGGCATCTAAGAAATAATTAAACTCAGTGAACAAGGTATGTATGTCAGTGGTAATAATAATAATAATAATTAATAATAATAACAATCACTCTGGAGTGCTTTACATGTCAGCTTCCAAACATCTATAAAATATGTATATGATATTTAACCCTTTAATTGTCGAGACCCCTGCTCGCAAACTTGTTCTGTGTCGAAGAATTTAAAAAAATTATTTTTTCTTATGAAATGATAGAGAATCTTTTCCCGATAGTAATGAAACCAAAAATATGAAATTTGATGGAAAACTTATGGAATTACGCTCTGGCAAAATTAGCAGTCTTGGCAATATCGACAATTTCGCCCACTTTGAGCCCTACTTTGGGCCAATTCCATTATTCCAGTCGACTATATTCATAGCTGTTTTGCTAACATTCATTTTGTTCTATCGATTGAGTACAAGAAACTGCCCATTTATCTATTTCAGCTACCCAATAAAGTGATCAGAAATTGATAATTTTGCCAATTTCATACAGAATTTAAGAAAGGCCAATTTCAAAACAGGATCCAGAATAAACAGTACAAACATTCCTAGCACTAAAACAACATTTTCTTTGTTCATTAGTCATGTCTCCGGCCCCTCTTATATGTATTATGCTTGCTTTCTATTTTGAATTTTTATTCACACAAAAAATAGAAGATTTACTGTTATGCAGACTACAGGCATTATTGTAAAAAATGGTATAAATAATATCAGCGCATTTGTGAAAGCATATTAGATCCACCAGTTGACGTGTATTGGACGTGTGACGTGATTTATTTACCTTTGAACATCGTCAAAAATCGAACATTTCCACTACTTTGAGTTCACTTTCAAGCTACTTTTATTCTGTAAACTATTGAAACTCATCTCTATTTCTGTAATATATCTCCCATTCTATCAAATGAGATCATGAAAATGAGAATACAACCATAAACACCATATGAAAATACACCGCAAGATTGGAAGCCGCTAGAATTTTGGCGTTGTATTACGGGACCGACACTGGCTCCAAATCATAATATTATGGGACCGACAGTGAAATGGTTAATTAAGCACTCTAGAGCAATTATTAATTAATAATAATAATACTAATAATGATTGCTCTGGAGTACTTTGTCATATACATATTTTGTATAGGCTTGGTAGCTGACATTTAAAGCGCTCCAGAGCAATTGTTATTATTAATTATTATTATTATTATTATACCATCAACATATCTTGTTCACTCTGTTTAATCATTTCTTAGATGCCACGAGAGACGCTGATACATAATGTAAACACACTGACAAACACACCAGCTAACCCTTTACAGTGAACTTCTTTTGTATTTTTCCATTTTCTTGTTATTCCTCTTCCTAGTGCTGCTGCACTTCTAACTCTATCTTGTACAATGGGGTGCACAATAAGGTACAAATTTATAGATGAAATATGTAGTCTTGGAGATTGCTTGATGTTGAGACGCATCACTAACCCCTTTTCAGTGAACTTTTGTACTTTTTCTATTCTTTGCTCATCTTCCTCTTTCTTCAATAAATACTCACCTTTCACCCTACATTAGGACTACAAATATTTTAAGGTAAGTAATGAGTGTACTGTATGTGTATTTTACTTATTGTTTTCTGTAATATGTAAGAGTTATCAAATTAAAACAAAGTTATCAAGTTCAAGTTTCCTTTTTATTTTTTTGTTTTCCTTTCTAACTATATTTAATTCACCATTTGGTATGGGTACAAAGTGGGTGGAGCTATAGCAGAGGGAGAAAGTGCTAGCAGAGATCTCAGTAACTGATGATTCACCAAGACGCATGGAGGTGTGCCTCATGGCGCTATTAGATATTGTATAATTATACTATTACTATCAATTAAGGTTATATTATATTTATTCCAGAATAATATTAGGTATAACATAAATAACGTAGAAGCATGATAAAGATGCCTAAATTTCTAAAAACTGACATTATATGGAAAGGTATAGGAGTGGCGGCTGGCAAGGGATAAAAAATGACCGTGATGTTACAGAAAACGTTATGTGCCTGAAGGGTAACTATAGAAAATCACTCTTATTGTATATAAAGACTGAAAAAAGAGCAATTTTTAGAAAAAATTCCCAAGCCCGTTGCATTATTGTTAATAACGAATGGATTGAAAGGATTTTCACAGCAAACCTAAAACATTGAATGTTTTAATTTCAGGTGGTAATATTTTTGAAGTATCGACAAGGGGTGGTTTCTCGCTTAGCTATGAATTTGTTTACTGATGTGGTCTTAGGAACAGAACTCTGTCGTTAAGTGAGTAGAGGCTGTATATATTCCAAGATGCTGTTATCATGCTTTAGTTCATTTCAAAACCCAGTCCTGTTTAAGGTGTGCTAGCACCCCTTATCCTGATTCCTGTCTATCACTAGGTGAAGAGAGGCAATTAATACAGTGTAAGGAGATATTCTCAGGATTGAACCTGGGTCCTTTGGTTGGGAGTTGAAGTCACTACACTGAGCTGTGAGCCACTTCTTAAATGCTGTGAAATATATGTGATCAGTTTTAAGAGTGCTTCTACTCTTGAAGACTTACCTAAGATTAGTAGGTCAGTTCTTTTCATGTAATGTTGTATTTAGGGAGATTGGTGAGTGTTTTGATAAGCTGGCTGATGACCCAGACTGCCGAGCTGTGGTGCTTAGTGCAGCTGGTAAGATGTTTAGCAGCGGAATTGACTTCAACGATTTGGCAAAGATTACGGGCATCGTTTCGAGCGATGATGATGTAGCACGAAAATGCCATGCATTACACAAGAAGATAATAAATTATCAAGACTCTTTCACTTCCATAGAGAAGGTAGGTTTTTTCATTATAGCTAATCTTTGTAAAGTTTATTTGTTGTTTATGATTTTAAAAGCTTATGTAATGCTTCTTGTTAAACCTTTACCGGGCACGCCTAGGAAAATTTTTGAAAAATTTCTAAATATATTTCTCAGTGGTAGTTACGATGGAAATTATCATATCAATAATAAGGAGAAAATGAGCCTATATAAATTTTGGAAATTTCTAAACTAAATAAGTTTTTGTTTTAATTGTTTGCAATATTCAACGCCAACAAATATGTGGGCCTGCCCAGAAAGGGTGCCAAATTTTGAATGTTGCAAAGTTCCAATTATTAATAAAACACCAAATAAGTATTTTTATAATTTATTATGCAAATAGACAATATCAAAAACATAAATGGAACTTGTTTTCAAACATTTTGTAAGTCTACAAAAATATAAAGATGAACCAAAGAGCAACATGGACACATTGCCAAGGGATAAACATTGCAATTCCCATTGTCATTAATTTTGTGAGAAAGAACAATAATTCTAGATGACTATTTCCATTGTGTGAGCTTGAAGAACAAGTTCATCATGAAGATCTTCTTCATCAGGTATTCCTCGAGTCTAATACCTTTCTTTTCCTTGCCTAATTTAGGCTTTTTGGGATGGCTTATCTTCTTCCTCATTATCACTTGACATATGTGCATCTGGTGTCAAGTATTCATCACCACTGTCAATCAATTCCAGGTCAGCTGGCTCTGGTTCTGAGTCACTTTCCTCAGAAACAGACATACAGTGGTACCCCGACTTACGATATTTTTTCATTCCAGAATGCTGTTCAAGTGCCATTACCAAACGAATTTATCTCCATAAGAAATGATGTAAAATAGACTAGTCCTTTTAGACCCCCAAAATTACACTTACAAAAGCATTTAAAAAAATAAACTTACGTAAAAGGGTGAGTTCGGGGACCATCGTAAGTCGGGGTACCACTGTATTTGGATTTCTGTTTGGAGGCAGCACCTTAAAACAATTTCTCATTGATCTGAAAGGACAATTAAAATGTTCTGTACACACCCAAACCACTACCGAATTCATATATGCATTAGAAAAATTATTATAAATATTTATTTACTGAAATTGCTATTTTGGCCTTAACGGGCAGGCCTGAATATTTGTGGGCCTTTTTCCTTGCACTTTTTTCAATTGCATGGTGCAGTCATATTATGCTTCACACAGACTTTAGTTATACAGTAGACTGTCATTTAGCACGGTAGTTACGTTCCTGAAAACATCGTGTTACATAAAATCGTGTTAGATAATTAGAGGAACTTATGGGAAAAATAGGGTTACGTTCCTGGGAGTCCCCAAAAAGCCAAACAAGTTTTTTTTAGACCAACAGATCTTGCAAAAATTGAAGGTGAATATGTAATTGTAGTTCATTATCATGATATATTACTGCTTAAGACTACAAATGCAATAGAAATAATAGTATTTTTTACCCTAAATTGTGAGTAATGGTGTTTGTGGATGATTGCGAAGAGAGTGGATATGCATGGTGTGGCCCTACTGGGCTGAGGTGGATGGTTGTTGGTTGTCGGCAGAAGTGGATGGTAGAGGTTCTGGTACTAAAGTCGATGGTTGTATTGAAGTGTGCAAAAATGCTGTAATAGATCTCTGGGCTCTTTTACCCTGCTGACGGTAAGGCATCATCAGCTGGTCTAGACCCAGTTTCAAAGCTTCTAGATTTGTTATTGTATAATTATACTATTACTATCAATAAATAATATCTACCTATCATATTTATTCCAGGATAATATTAGGTATAATATAAATAATGTAGAAGCATGATAAAGATGCATAAATTAATAAAAGCTGACATATAGAGAGGTATTGAAGGGTGGGCAGGGCTATGAGAGAGGGAGAAGGTGGAGCAGTGTCTCAGTTGCTCATGGACCATCATGGCGTGAGGACATGTTAGCTCACGGCACAATAAAGTATTGTAAAATAATACAGTGGACCCCCGAGTTTCGTAAAAACTTCACTCCTGAAGTCTGCTCAAGTGCCATTACCGAACGAATTTACTCCCTTAAGGAAAAATTTCACGTAGGTTAGTCTATTTCAGACCCCCAAAAATACACTTCCACAAGAACTTACAAAATTATACTTACATAATTGCACGATTTCCGGGGTATTCGTTAACCGAGGGTCCACTGTACTATTACTATCAATAAAGGTTATCTACGTATCATATTTATTCCAGAATAATATTAGGTGTAGCATAAATAATGTAGAAGCATGATAAAGATGCACAAATTAATGAAAACTGATATTATATAGAGGTATTGAAGGGTAGGCGGGGCTATGAGAGAGGAAGAAGGCACTAGCAGTCTCTCTCAGCGTCAGTTACTCATGGACCACCATGGCATGTGGAGGTCTGAGCTCACCACACTATAAAATATTGCATAATACTTATTATTACTATCAGTAAGTTATCTACCTATCATATTTATTCCGGAATAATAATAGGTATAATATAAATAATGTAGCAGCATGATAAAGACACCTAAATTCAGTCAGTAAGTCATTCAGTAAGTCAGTCAAGCCATTCAGTAAGTCAGTCAAGCCATTCAGTAAGTCAGTCAAGCCATTCAGCAAGTCATTCAGTAAGTCAGTCAAGTCATTCAGTAAGTCAGTCAAGTCATTCAGTAAGTCAGTCACTTGCAGGAACACTTGTATGTTTACTGGGTGCCATGATTGCTTCGCAGATTTATCAAAATGCGATGAAAATGAGAAAATGTATGTAAATAAACACAGCGAGCTTCCCGATTATTGTCAAGGGTTGTGTGGGTGGGTAAGGGTGGCGGGGGATAGCAGTAGGTCTTCCTCACTGACTCAATGGTTTAACCCACCACGGGCGACCGAGCGCTCAAAAATTTTTCCCCTCCCGCAAACCGTGTAAAGTTAACTTTGCATCATGTTAGATAAAAATGTGCCGCAATTCTTCAATCGTGCAATACCCAAATCGTGCCACATAAACTTGTGCTAAATGACGGTCTACTGTATATCAAAATATGCCTAAACTATTCATTTACACTAGACACAAAAATCAGTACTTACCGACATTGTAGAGGGTAAAATCTAAGAGTATATGAGTGTAACTTGAGGAAAAAAACTGCTCTGGATGATGCCATTCTAGAAGTGTTTACATTTTGGTCTCTCAACCAATGGGAAGCGAGTAGATGCCATTGCCACTTAGCTGGAGTGACTCACAGAAGGCTTGTGATTGGTCTGAACTAGAAAGGGAGTCCACTGTAATTTGCCCCAAAGGAGCGTATATCTCAGCATTTCATTATCATCTGAAATACGTAATGATACTTACGTAGTTTTGGGAGAATCACCGACGCATTATGGGATCTGTTGGTAATTGCAGTCAAATCTCACCTCTGCCTATTAGCTGCAGCTAATGTAATTAGGTGTGGGTATGGCTGGACTTACCTGGGTATTGTAACTGACCCAATTTTCCCTAGTTTGTTGTAGGGGAAGTATGATCCCGGTATTGATGTCTTGAGTAAGCTGCTACAGATGCGTAGTTATGTCCTCACTCGTTGATAGGGAGTCACTTTGGTCAGTTTTTATGCGATACGGTGATATCTTGTCCCTTTGTTCATAACACCTGAATGCATACTGCGACACGAACTTTACACTTATCGGGATTATATCGTGGATGATGCACTCGTGTTTCTTTTTAACACTAGTTTTCCTAGTGGAGATTGAAAGTATTCCAGAGTTTACCACGCAAAGTCAGTATTTTCTTTGTTCTCAGCGGGATATTTGTGACGTGTGCACACACTGATAACTGAATTCAACCTAGCATGGCGCCTTTCCCAGAGCCCACAAGCCACCCTCTGTACAAAAGAACTGCTGAGTTCAGCTTTATATCTCTTCCTTACTACACATTGCAACAATATTCAATACAAGAGGGTAGGTTTCTTGTTATCTAGCTAAAGACTAGAATTCCAAATACAGTGGGACCCCAGATATCAGCCGTAATCCGTTCCAAGAGCTTGGCCTAAAATCGAACTGGCCGATTTCTGAACCATTATTTCCCATAAGAAATAATGTAAATAGAATTACATAATCCGTTCCAGACACCCAAAAATATTCACAAAAAATAAATTTTTTAAAGATTAACTATAGTTTTACATACACAACACATAATAACAAAACATAATAACACACAATAACAAGAAATAATAATTAATAAATAACATAATAATAAATAACATTTACTTACCTTTATTGAAGAGACTTGCTGGCATCTGGAAGATAGGGAGGAGTGAGGGAGGGCTTAGTGTTTGGAAGGGAAATCCCCCTCCATAAGGACTTCAGGTATCAAAGCCCTATCTGGGGTTACTTCCCTTCTTGATCTTTTAATGCCACTAGGACCAGCTTGAGAGTCACTAGACCCCTGTCGCAGAAAATAACTGTCCAGAGAGGTCTGTTTCTGGCGTCTCTAACATTTTCCTGAAGTGGGACAAGGTTTTGTCACTGAACATGTTGCAGATATGGCTTGTTTCAGCTTGCTCAGGGTAGTGTTTTTCAACAAATGTCTGCACCTTATTCCACATTGAACAAATTTCCTTAATCTCCTTCTTTAGTTTGATGGTGTTGCTAACTTTCTTAACCACAGGGGTGCCACTAGAAAGCTTCTTTGGACCCATGGTGACTTATTTCACAGTGACAATCACTTAATCACCAATAAACACAATAAATTTATTGTGAAATGTTTGAATGAGCGCTCTGGGTAATGTTTACTCAAAGGAAAACAACGCTAGACTGGCTCACGACACTTGCGCGGCGAGGTGTGCAAAAGCGGGGCAGGCGGACAGGTCTGGTACGCGGGCCGATAATCGGGGAACGGCCTATAATCGGGGAAAAATTGAGCCGAAAAATGCGATCGATTTCCAAGCAGGCCGGATAATCAGACCAGCCGATTTCTGGGGTAGTCCCAACTTGTAGATAAAGTAAGGCACAGTTTTTCCTTAATTTTCCCTCTAAGGAGAAAAGAGTAATTACTCTCGTATAACCTCATTGTGTAGTTGATCATGAACTCTAGCAAGAGAGGAAGGCGTACCTCATGACGCTATGGTACATACATGTGTTCCTCACAAAGCTGTTTGCGAGGAAGGAAGATTCCACTAGCCCCTTCCGGGAGGGCTAAGTCCCTATTTCAGAATAGGGTCCAGAATAAACAATGCAGACATTCCTAGCACTAAAATAACATTTTCTCTGTTCATTAGTCACGTCTCCAGGACCCTCTTATATTACACTGGCTTTTCATTTTGAAATTTTTATTCACACAAAAAATAGAAGATTTACTGTTATGCAGACTACTGCATTAGTATTATAAAAATGGTATAAATAATATCAGTGCATTCGTGAGTGCATAGTAGACTGGCCAGTTGACATATATTGGACGTGTGATGTGTTTTGTTTACTTTTGAACATCAACAAAAATCAAACATTTCTGCTACTTTGAGCTCAATTTCAAGCTACTTTTAGTCTGTAAACCATTCAAAATCATCTATATTTCTGTAATAAATCTTCCATTCTATCAAATGAAACTAAGAAACTGAGAGTACAACCATAAAAATCATGTGAAAATACACTGCAAAGTCACTGTTTTACACCAAAAACAGTTGCAGTTTTTTCCTCATGCACTGCATGCTGCAGGATTTTTTTTTATACTGTGCCCACTGACCACGCAGACTCTTTCTCTCATATGTAGACATACCAGCTTTCTCCCGCAAGATTGGAAGCCGCTAGAATTTTGGCGCAGTATTACGGGACTGACCCTAGCTTCAAAGCCATAATATTACGGGACCGACCCTGAGAGGGTTAACTGTTGAGACATTGATCTACATTTCCACTGCTAGCGCTCTGAATATTTTGATTTTTTTTTTTTTTTTTTTTAACCCTTAACCTGTTAACTGCCCAAACGTAAATCTACGTTGTTACCACACTAGTGCTTCAAACGTAGATCGTTTTATTTTTCCTGCCTTCAAATTTGGCATGATTAGCCTGAGATGCCTGGTCAGTATAGAATGGGTTTTAACACTCGGTGTGTGCAGTATTAAAAAATCTGAGACCACTTAGTACCTTGTTGGAGCACCAGTTCAACTGAGCTCCAGCTAGAGTAAACAGCGTGGTAAACACCAGGGATTCACTGATGTCATGTCATGTATTAACACTCCCCTTTTAAGAGGAAAGTGATGTTGACCCTGAGTTTAGTGGCTTTAAGATGGATGTTGGCACAAGTGGTTGAGGAAATATAAAAAACCAATAATAACCCATGTGCAACATTTGTGCAACATCCTTTCAATTTTGATACCACTGGTAGTGTCATCCTGCCAGAATATCTTATATCCATGATGATTCTCTTCAAATCACTTGTTCTCTCTAGGCTGGAATACTGCTGTACACTAATGGCCCTCATCAAGGCTGGAGACATTGCAGACCTGGAGAGCATACAAAGAACTTTCACAGCACCATAAGTACGATAAGGCACCTAAATTTCTGGGAACGGTTGAAGGTCTTTGATCTGTATTCCCTGGAATACAGGCGAGAGAGATACATGATAATATACATTTGGAAGGTCCTGGAGGGACTGGTACCAAACCTGCACATGAAAATCACTCCCTATGAAAGCAAAAGACTCGGCAGGAGATGCAACATTTCCCCAATGAAAAGCAGGGGCACCATGAGTACATTGAGAGACAACACAATAAGTGTCTGGGGCCCAAGACTGTTCAACTGCCTCCCAGCATACATAAGAAAGCACTGGACAGGCACCTAAAGTCAGTACCTGACCAACCGGGCTGTGGTTCGTACGTCAGTTTGCGTGCGGCCAGCAGTAACAGCCTGGTTGATCAGACCCTGGTCTCAGACTGAGCTGCGGGGGCGTTGACCCCCCAAAACCCTCTCCAGGTAAACCTATGCCCTAAGTAAAGAGAAACAATTCTGGAACATGTGTAATACATGTTTGGCAGGCCACCTGGCTGGCCGGCTAGCTGCCCGGTTGGCTTGCCGGCAGCTGGGTGGCTGGCTGGCTGATTGACTTTGGCTGTCTCTGTCTCTGTCTGTATCTGTCTCTGTTTGTATCTCTCTCTGTCTGTATCTGTGTGTCTATCTCACAGGTACACATAAACACAGTTATTATACATAGTTTAAATTACCTAGGATAACCCAAAAAATCCAGACAAAGTGTTATACTGTGCTTGTAGATATAAGGCATAACAAGCATGACTGGCAAGTAATACGCATTTTCACTTGTTCAGGAATCAGACGTGACAACTGTGCATCATGTGTAACACCTGTTGGTTCATGAGTGGCTCTCTCTCTCTGAGACAGAAAGAAAGACAAGCAGAGAGGCAGGAAGACAGACACACAGGCAGACAGAAAGACGGATAAGCAGAGAAAAAGTGACAGAGCTAGACAGACAGACAAACAGATAGACAGACATGTTTATGTGTAACAGTGAAAACAAATAAAACCAAGGTTCACTGGAGCAGTGCACAATTATCAAGTGTCACTCCACTGCTGCACTGTCAACAGTGGAGTGACACTCATCTTACACCATGCTTCAAGGGGTTTCATATATACTCCAGCATGTCTAAAACATTGCTGGGGCGTATAATTTTTTTGTATATATTTTTAGACAATAGTATGTGACCAAGGCAGGTGAAAATGTTCACCTGTCAGTGTGTTTGTGACTATTTGATTACTATTTCAGTACCTAATATTAGTGTCAGAACAAAGATTGGCTATAAAATCATAAGAACTACTATAAATTGGGATTATCAGAAAATAAAAATTATATAAATTAAAAAAAATGAGAATAAAATTTATAATGGCAACACTTCTGCAAGCACAAGACTCCATGTTGCCATCAGGTGAGCATTAGCGCTTCTATTTGATTATAATAATAATAATCAGGTGAGCATCCAGCGCCAACTTTGCGACTTTATATCTCGGTAAGCTCTGACCCTATTTTTTTTTTTTTTTTGTCTTATTACACAGAAAATTGACCTCTTTATTTAACCCTTTGGGAGTCGACAGGCCTTCTCGGAAATCTGTTCCTGGGGTCGAAATTTTTCTGGAAAAAATAATAATAATTTTTTCTTATGAAATGATAGAGAATCTTCTTCCGATCCAAACGCCACCAAAATGATGAAATTTGATAGAAAACTAACGGAATTATGCTTTCGCGAAGTTAGCGGTATCAATGACATTTACGCATCGGCGATTTCGCCCACTTTGAGCCTTATTTTTGGCAAATTCCAATGTTTCAGTCTACTCAAATTATAGCTATTTCGCTAGAATTCCGTTTCTTCTATCGATTGAGTACAAGAAACTGCCTATTTATCAATTTCAACTACCCAAATTAGTGGTCAGAAAATGGCAATTTGTCCAATTTCACACAAATTTCAAACGATGCCAATTTCAAAATAGGGTCCAGAATAAACAAGGCAGACATTCCTGGCAATAAAATAACATCTTCTCTGTTCATTAGTCACGTCTCCAGGCCCCTCTTACATTACTCTTGCTTTTCATTTTGAATTTTTATTCTCACAAAAAATAGAAGATTTACTGTTATGTATACAACTGCATCATTGTGCATGAATATTAGACTCGCTAGTTGATGTGTATTGGACGCATGGTGTGATTTGTTTACTCATGAACTTCGTCAAAAATCAAACATTTTTGCTACTTTGAACTCAATTTCAAGGTACTTGTCATTGTCAAACCAATCAAAATCATCCCTATTTCTGTGATATATCTTCCATTCTATCAAATGAGACCAAGAAAACGAGAGTACATCAATAAATACCCTACAAAAATAGACTGCAAAGTCGCTGTTTTAAACCAAAAAAACGGTCGGAGGTTTTTTTCTCTCATTATGCAGTGCGTAGTGCAGGATTTTTTTTTATACTGCACACACTGACCACATAGACCCATTCTTTCATATGTAGGGCTACCAGCCATTTCCCACTTAATTTGAGGCCGCTAGAATTTAGGCGTACTAGTACGGCACCAACCCCTGCTCGTAAAACGTATTAGTACGGCACCGACCCCGAAAGGGTTAAAATAAAATCAAAATTCAAAATATTCGGAGCGCTAACAGTGACAACGTAGATCTACGTTTGGACAGTTAACTGGTTAAACTGTCCAAATATAGATATTTTTTTTTGTAAAAAAAGAGGGCAATTTTCTGTATGTAATAAGACCAAAAAAAAAAAAGAAAAAAAAAAAAAAAAAAAAGGTGTTGCTGATATACAGTAGACCATCATTTAACTGGTAGTTGCGTTCCTGAAAACACCGTGTTAGGTAAAACCATGTTAGATAAACTGAAGAACTTATGGGAAAAATAGGGTTACGTTCCTGGGAGCCCCAAAAAAGCCAAACAACTTTTTTTAGACCTCCAGATCTTACAAAAATAAAAGTGAATGTGTAATTGTAGTTCATTGTCGTGATGCATTATGTTGTTTTTACTGCATAAGACTACAAATGCAACAAATAATAGTATTTCTTACCTTAAATTGTGAGAGCTGCTGTTTGTCGATGATTGTGAAGAGAGTGGAGAGTTATGCTGTGGCCCTACTGGGCTGAGCTGGATGGTAGAGGTTCTGGTACTGAAGTCGATGGTTGTTCTGGAGTGTGCATAAGTTCTGTAATGGATTTCTGATCTATTTTACCCTGCAGTACATTATACAACTGACAGTAAGGCATCAGCTGCTCTAGACACCATTTCAGGGTCCTCTTCAGTGAAAAAGTCTAACTTTGTCATTCAGTAAGTCAAGTCATATCAGTCAGTCAGTCAAGTCATTCAGTCAGTCAGTCAAGTCATTCAGTCAGTCAGTCAAGTCATTCAGTCAGTAAGTCATTCAGTCAATCAAGTCAGTAAGTCATTCAGTCAAGTCAGTAAGTCATTCAGTCAAGTCAGTAAGTCATTCAGTCAAGTCAGTAAGTCAGTGAAGTCATTCAGTCAATCACACAAACTCATATTTACCTCATTTTATGTGCACAAAGTGATGCTTCATTACGGCCACAGGTTATCTCTTGTCTAATATCTCTGTTTTCTTCATTAATTCTAAGGCTTAAATGCTTATACCTTTTCTTGCCACTTTCAGCAACACTGGTATGCCTACTGGGTGTCATGATTGCTTGGCAGATACAAGATATGGTAATTAAAAATCAAAACACAATTCACAAACACAGCTAGCTTGTAGGAGAGAAGTTAAACTGAACACGTACAGTATTCATGAATGCTGGGATGGTGGTGTCGGGGGGTGGCAGGGGATGGCGGATGTCTTTCCTACTGACCCACAACAAGGCGACCGCTTGAGGTAGGGAAATTTTTTCCACGCCTGCAAACTGAACCGTGTTAATTTTAAATTGTGCCGCAATTCTTCAATAGTGTTCTGATAATTACAATTTATAGTAGTTTTTGTGATTTTATAGCTAATCTTTGTTCTGACCCTGCTTATCAAAACACTCAAACACACTCCAATCTCCCTAAATGCATTACATTGCATGAAAAGAACTGACCTACTAATCTTAGGTTAGGCTGGCTCTCCAACCTGTATGCATACCTAAGTAATGTATGTTAGAGCTGATTTCCTCTATTCTGTTTATTACAGTATACAATACACTACTTTATAAACATTTAAAAATATACTAAAAATGTTATAAATAGTGCAAAGGTGACATTAAAAACTATCTAAAGATAGTTGACACAAACCCACTACCAGTACAGTATGCTCCTCGCTTAGTGACCCATTCGCTACCAACGGAACTCGGTCTTTAACCCTTTCAGGGTTTCGGCCGTACTAGTACGGCTTACGCACCAGGGTTTTTGATGTACTAGTACGCCTAAATTCTAGCGCCCTCAAATCAAGCGGAAACAGGCTGGTAGGCCTAGATGTGAGAGAATGGGTCTGTGCGGTCAGTGTGCGCAGTATAAAAAAAATCCTGCACCACACAGTGCGTAATGAGAAAAAAAACCCGACCATGTTTTTGGTTTAAAACAGCGACTTTGCAGTCTATTTTTGTATGGTATTTATGGTTGTATTCTCGTTTTCTTGGTCTCATTTGATAGAATGGAAGATATATTACAGAAATAGAGATAATTTTGATTGGTTTCGCAATGACAAGTACAGTGGACCCCAGAGTTACGAGCATAATTCATTCCAGAAGGCTGCTCAAGTGCCATTACCGAACGAATTTTCTCCCTTAAGGAATAATGTCAAGTAGGTTAGTCCATTTTAGACCCCCAAAAATACACTTACAAAAGCACTTACAATATTACACTTACATAATTGTACGATTTCCGAGGTGCTCGTAACTCGGGGGTCCACTGTACCTTGAAACTGAGCGCAAAGTAGCGAAAATGTTCGATTTTTGCCGATGTTCAAGAGTAAACAAATCACGCAATGCGTCCAATACACATGAAATAGCGAGTCTGATATTCCTGCACAAGTGCGCTGATATTATTTGAGAATAAAAATTCAAAATGGAAAGAAAAAGTAATGTAAGAAGAGCCTGGAGACGTGACTAATGAACAGATATAAAATGTTATTTGAGTGCCAGGAATGTGTCTCATTTATTCTGGACCCTATTTTGAAATTGGCATCTTTTGAAATTTGTGTGAAATTGACCAAATTGCCAATTTCTGACCACTTTATTGGGTAGTTCAAATCGGTAAATTGGCAGTTTCTTGTACTCAATTGATAGAACAAATGGAATTCTAGCGAAATAGCTAAAATTTTGGTAGACTGAAACATTGGAATTGGCCGAAAATAGGGCTCAAAGTGGGCAAAATCACCAATGCATAAACATCGTCGATACGGCTAACTTTGCGAGGGCATAATTCCGTTAGTTTTTCATCAAATTTCATACTTTTGGTGTCATTATGATCGGAAAAGGATTCTCTATCATTTCATAAGAAAAAAATAATTTTTTTTTTCTGTAAAATTTGTGACCCTGAGAACGAGTTTGGGAGAGGGCCTCGCGACCCTGAAAGGGTTAAGTGAGGAGTGCCTGTATTATTATTTTCCTTCCACTGGTGCCTCAACATAATAAGCACCTTTTACCCTTCATTTATTTTATAGTTCATCTTATCTTTCATAGAGCCATCTTCTGGTATGTCCACTCCATACTCCTTTGCCTAGACTTATTGTTACTCTCATCTTGTTTTTTTATGGTTTTCTTTTACTATCCTTCTTTTACATACACTCCCAAATTCCTCCACCTACCTTTGCAACTTGTCTTCAGAATCCCCCAGAAACTGACATCAGTGAAGAACACTTGTGATAACTCCCACTTTGTATCAGATCCAACATCTTTTAATCCCACACCCCTTCGCTACATACTTGCATTCACTTCTTTTACAATCCCATCAATAAATATCTGAAAGAACCATAACGACAGCACACATTACTGTTTAACCCTTTCACTGTTGGTCCTGTAATATTATGGCTTGCAAGCCAGTGTCAGTCCCGTAATAGTACGCCAAAATTCTAGCGGCTTCTAATCTTGCGGGAGAAAGTTAGTAAGCCTACATATGAGAGAATGGGTCTGAGTGGTCAGTGTGCGCAGTATAAAAAAAATCCTGCAGCATGCAGTGCATGAGAAGAAAAAAACTGACCGTGTTTTTCGTTTAAAACGGCATCTTTGCTGTGTATTTTTGTATAGTATTTATGGTTGTATTCTTGTTTTCTTTGTCTCATTTGATAGAATGGAAGATATATTACAGAAGTAGAGATGATTTTGAATGGTTTATGGACTAAAAGTAATTAGAAATTGAGCTCAAATTAGCAGAAATGTTTGATTTTTGACGATGTTCAAGAGTAAAGAAATCATGTCATGTGTCCAATACACATCAACTGGTGGGTCTAATATGCTTTCACAAATGTGCTAATATTATTTATATCATTTTTACAATAATGCAGTAGTCTGCATTACAGTAAATCTTCTATTTTTTGTGTGAATATAAATTCAAAATGGAAAGTAAGCGTAATATAAGAAGGGAAGGAGACATGACTAATAAACAGAGAAAATATTATTTTAGTGCTAGGAATGTTTGCATTGTTAATTCTGGACCCAATTTTGAAAATGGCCTTCCTTGAATTGTATATGAAATCACTTGATTGGATAGTTGAAATCGGTAAATAGGTGGTTTCTTGTACTCAATCGATTGAACAAAAGGAGTTCTAGTGAAACAGCTATGAGTTTGGTCGACTGGAACAATGGAAATGGCCAAAAATAGGGCTCAAAGTAGACAAAATTGCCAATGTGTAAATATCGCCCAGACCACTAATTTCGCTAGAGCGTAATTTCGGAAGTTTCCCATCAAATTTTATACTTTTGGTGTCATTACCATCAAGAAAAGATTCTCTCTCATTTCATAAAAAATTTCTTTTTATATTATTTGACACTGAGAGCAAGTTTGTGAGCAGGGGTCTCAACAGTGAAAGTTTGTGAGCAGGGGCCTCAACAGTGAAAGTTTGTGAGCAGGGGTCTCAACAGTGAAAGTTTGTGAGCAGGGGTCTCAACAGTGAAAGGGTTAAACTTTTTCACTGGGTAATAGTTCCCTCCCTCCACTGTAACAGTTCAGAGGAGAAACAATGATTTAAACTAATGTCTGGGATTACTAGTTAAGCACAACAGCCATTGCATCACAGAGAGTTTAAGGTTTCTCATGGGAAGATTTGTAATGACTACTAGTTGTAACCCAGTCATGATTTTTTATCAAGATGCTGTGACCTGACCTAGCTGATTGAGTCAGTTAGTGGATGCCACCAACCTCTTTCCCTCCTGTCCCTTGTAATTGATTTTGGGAAATGTTATGCCCTTTGTGGTGCAGTGACTAAGGCACTGGACTGGCAAACCCAGACAACGTGTTTGAATCCCAGTCACTCCATTGACTGAGAGGGAAATCTTCATATGACTTTTCAGTCCTTCCTGGTTTACTGGTATCACTAGGTAACAACTTGATAGTGATCCGTGACACACTGTAACATCTAAATATTTATCACCAATTTGTGTTTTGAATTGTTCCAGGCATGGTATTGTGACTTTTTATCACACTGAAGTGCCTGCATAACCAGGGGCTTTCCATGTGTATGATTAAATGTTAGTCAGTTTTGTATATTTTCTTTCAACAAACCGGCCGTATCCCACTGAGGCAGGGTGACCTAAAAAGAAAACCAAAAGTTTTTCTTTTTAAATTTGGTAATTTATTCAGGAGAAGGGGTTACTAGCCCCTTGCTTCCAGCATTTTAGTCGCCTCTTACGACATGCTTGGCTTATGGAGGAAGAATTCTTTTCTGCTTCCCCATGGAGTTTTTTTTTTTTTTTTTTACACTGGCCATCTCCCACCAAAGCAGGGTGACCCCAAAATAGAAAGAAACACTTTCACCATCATTCACACACAATCACTATCTTTGCAGAGGTGCCCAGATATGACAGTTTAGATGTCACTCCAAATAGCCAATATCCAAAACCCCTCCTTTAACCCCTTAACTGTCCAAATGCAGATCTACACTTTCACTGCCAGCGCTCCAAATATTTTGAAAAAAATTAAATTAAAGAGGGCAATTTTGTGTGTGTAATAAGACCAAAAACAAATTTTATGGTCAGTACTTACCGAGATATATTGCTGCGAAGTTGGCGCTGGATGCTCACCTGACGGCAACTTGGAGTCCTGCCACTTGCAGAAGTGTTGCCGATATACCTATTTTCCTCGTTTCGTTTTTTAATTTATATAATTTTTATGTTCTGATAATTACAATTTGTAGTAGTTCTTGTGATTTCATAGCCAATCTTTGTTATGACACTAATATTAGTTACTGAAATAGTAATCAAATAGTCACAAACACACTGACAGGTGAACATTTTCATCTGCCTTGGTCACATGCTATTGTCTAGAAATATATACATAGTATTTATAGGTCCCAGCAATGTTTTAGACACACTGTAGTATATATGAAACTCCTTGAAACACTGTGTAAGACGAGTGTCACTCCACTGCTGACAGTGCAGCAGTGGCGTGACATATGATGATCGTGCACTGCCTTGGCTTTATTTGTTTTCACTGTTACACATAAACATGTCTGTGTGTCTGTCTATGTCTGTCTAGCTCTGTGTCTGTTTATCTCTGTCTCTGCTTATCTGTCTTTGTCTTCCTGTCTCTTTGTCTACTTGTCTCTCTTTCTGTCTCAGAGAGAAAGCTGCTCATGAACCACCAGGTATTACACACGATGCAGAATCGTCACGTCTGATTCTTGAACAAGTGAAAATGCATATTACTTGCCAGTCATGCTTATTATGTTTTAAATCTACAAGCACAGTATAGCAGTTTGTCTGGATTTTTTTGAGGGTTATCCTAGGTAATTTATTATTAATGTGTACCTGTGAGACAGAGATAGACAGATAGATACAGAGATAGACAGATACAGAGATAGACAGATACAGAGATAGACAGATACAGAGATAGACAGATACAGAGATAGACAGATACAGAGATAGACAGATACAGAGATAGACAGATACAGAGATAGACAGATACAGAGATAGACAGATACAGAGATAGACAGATACAGAGATAGACAGATACAGAGATAGACAGATACAGAGATAGACAGATACAAATAAGGGTGACAGAGATAATCAATATCCAGAGATATGACAGACTACAAGCACAGATAGCAGTGTCGAGATATCAGAGTAGATTTATATAAGATGTACCTGATGAGACAGAGATAGACAGATAGATACAGAGATAGACAGATACAGAGATAGACAGATACAGAGATAGACAGATACAGAGATAGACAGATACAGAGATAGACAGATACAGAGATAGACAGATACAGAGATAGACAGATACAGAGATAGACAGACACAGAGATAGACAGATACAGAGATAGACAGATACAGAGAGATAGAGATAGACAGATATACACAGAGAGACAGAGATACACAGAGAGACAGAGATACACAGAGAGACAGAGATGCACAGAGAGACAGAGATACACAGAGGACAGAGATCACAGAGAGACAGAGATCACAGAGCAGAGATGCACAGAGAGACAGAGATGCACAGAGAGACAGAGATGCACAGAGAGACAGAGATGCACAGAGAGACAGAGATGCACAGAGAGACAGAGATGCACAGAGAGACAGAGATGCACAGAGAGACAGAGATGCACAGAGAGACAGAGATGCACAGAGAGACGATACAGAGAGACAGAGATGCACAGAGAGACAGAGATGACAGAGAGACAGAGATGCACAGAGAGACAGAGATGCACAGAGAGACAGAGATGCACAGAGAGACAGAGATGCACAGAGAGACAGAGATGACAAGGACAGAGCACAGAGACAGAGATGCACAGAGAGACAGAGATGCACAGAGAGACAGAGATGCACAGAGAGACAGAGATGCACAGAGACAGAGATGCACAGAGAGACAGAGATGACAGAGACAGAGACAAAGACAGAGATGCACAGAGAGACAGAGAGATGCACAGAGAGACAGAGATGCACAGAGAGACAGAGATGCACAGAGAGACAGAGATGCAGAGAACAGAGATGCACAAGAGAGATGACAAGAGACAGAGAGACAAGAGACAGAGATGCACAGAGAGACAGAGATGCACAGAGAGACAGAGATGCACAGAGAACAGAGATGCACAGAGAGACAGAGATGCACAGAGAGACAGAGATGCACAGAGAGACAGAGATGCACAGAGAGACAGGAGCACAAGAACAGAGATGCACAGAGAGACAGAGATGCACAGAGAGACAGAGATGCACAGAGAGACAGAGATGCGACAGAGAGACAGAGATGCACAGAGAGACACGAGCAGAGATGCACAGAGAGACAGAGATGCACAGAGAGACAGAGATGACACAGAGAGAGACAGAGATGCACAGAGAGACAGAGATGCACAGAGAGACAGAGATGCACAGAGAGACAGAGATGCACAGAGAGACAGAGATGCACAGAGAGACAGAGATGCACAGAGAGACAGAGATGCACAGAGAGACAGAGATACACAGAGAGACAGAGATACACAGAGAGACAGAGATACACAGAGAGACAGAGATACACACAGAGATAGACATAGAGACAGAGGTAGACAGAGACGGACACAGACACAGACACAGACAGACACAGACAGACAGAGATAGACACAGACAGAGACAGCCAATCAGCCACTCACCCAGCCGGCCTGCCGAACACACATTACACGTTCCAGAATTGTTTCTCTTTACTTAGGGCATAGGTTATAGGACATTTTGGCAGGATGACACTACCAGTAGTATCAAAATTGAAAGGATGTTGCACATGGGTTATTATCAATTTTTTTTTTTATATTTCCTCGACCACTTGTTTCCACATCCATCTCAAAGCCACTAAACTCAGGGTTAGCATCACTTTCCTCTTAAAAGGGGAGTGTTAATATGACATGACATCAGTAAATCCCTGATGTTTGCCATGTTGTTTGTTCTAGCTGATGCTCAATTGAACTGGTGCTCCCACAAGGTACTAAGTGGTCCCAGATTTTTTTAATACTGCACACACCGAGTTTTAAGACCCATTCTATACTGACCAGGCATCTCATGCCAATTGTGCCAAATTTGGAGGCAGGAAAAATAAAACGTGTATCTACATTTGGAGCACTAGCAGAAAGAACGTAGATCTACATTTGAACAATTAAGGGGTTAAAGTGCAGGCATTGTACTTCCCACCTCCAGGACTCAAGTCCAGCTAATCGGTTTCCCTGGATCCCTTCACAAAATATTACCCTGCTCACACTCCACGGAGAATTATTATTATTATTAAATGCTTTCTTTTTTCTGTTGTGGACCTCTGTACTTTACCTTGATGCCCTGCAATCAAGTGTCCCAAACCAGTTATTGCAGCAGTACACAATGCATGTATTGGAGGAGGAGTAGATCTCATCTGCTCTGCTGATATCCGCTATTCCTCCAGTGATGCTTGGTTCCAAGTCAAGGAAGTTGATATGGGTAAGTCACCTCACAGGAGATATTTTATTATATGAAAGTATTGCCAGGTGGTATTTTATATTACTAAATTATTTATCAGCAGTGAAGAGTTTTTTTTTTCATTATCTGCCAGAATCAGAGTATTAAATCTTATACAGCCTCTCCTCACTTAATGATGGAGATAGGGACATAAGACCCCGTTGGTAAACGAATTCGTTGCTAAACTAGGAGCATACTATAATGGTAGTGGATTTGTGTCAACTATCTTTGTTATTGTTTTAATGTCACCTTTACACCATTTATAACATTTCTTGTATATTTTTAAAAGTTTATACAGCAGTGTACTGTATATTGTAATAAACAGAATTGAGGAAATCAGCTCTTAATATGCATTATTTAGGTATAAATACTGGTCAGAGAGCCTGTTTTAAATCCGAGGCGTCGGTAAATGAGTACAGTGGACCCCTGGTGTTCGTCCTGCTCAAAACAGGCCCTTTTATGTAAGTTTATTTTTTTAAATGCTTTTATAAGTGTAGTTTTGGGGGTCTAAAAGGACTAGTCTATGTTACATTATTTCTTAAGGGAATAAATTCGGTTGGTAATGGCACTTGAACAGCATTCTGTTACGAAAAATGGACGAACACCAGGGGTCCACTGTACATTGCTAAGTGAGGAGAGGCTGTATTTCAATATTTACCAGCTGAAAGGGACCCTAGCAGGAAGGTCAAAATTTACAAACCAATTAATCTTTTGAGTTTCTGCCTCCATGTGGGTCATTATTGAGCATTTACCAGCAATATAATCATAAGAGTTTGTCAACTTTGGTTTTCCCCACCAGGTTTAGCAGCAGATGTTGGTACACTGCAGCGCCTTCCCAAGATCATAGGAAGTCAGAGTCTTGTTCGTGAGCTCTCCTTCTCCGCCAGGAAGATGTTTTCTTCTGAGGCATTAGAGTGTGGCTTTGTCTCAAAAATTTTTGAAGATAATGAAAGGTAAAGACTTTTTTTTTATGTTCAGTTAACTGTCCTATGAAGCTCCTTTGTATAGTGCAGTTTTGTAAAAGCAGTTGAAAAAGTGCATTGAAAATTGAATACAGGAGAGCCCTGCTTATACAGCGGGTTAGGTTCCAGGCTACCGCAGCAAAGTGAATCACCCTTTTTTTCATTTTAATTGCATATAAATGCCTGATAACATGTTTACACTATCTTATATTAAGTTAGCAATAGAACTACACATAATAAAAGTACACTCATTACTTACCTTAAAATATTTGCAGTCTTAATGTAGGGTGAGAGGTGAGTAGTATTTTAGGAAGTTAGGTGTGGTAGCTTGCCCAGCTACCACACCTCACAATTATGTTAATTTGTTTTACTATGATTGTATATATTTTGTTTATATGATATGTAGTGTGTTTCTTATATAATTTTGAAAAAAATGTTATAATGGATTAACCCTTTCAGGGTTGGTCCCGTTGTATCATGGCTTTGAAGCCAGTGTCGGTCCCATAGTACAACGCCATGAGCTCAGCTCGCTCAGATATGCTGTGAGTAGTAAATTTAGGCCTAGAGATGAGAGAATGGGTCTGTGCAGTAAGTGTGCACTGTATAAAAAAAATCCTGCAGGGTGCAGTGCATAATGAGAAAAAAATTGCAACCCTGTTTTTGGTTTAACCCTTTCAGGGTCCAGAGGCCAAATCTCAAAGTGTGAGCCAGGGTCCAAGAATTTTTGAAAAAAAAAAAAATTCTTACAGAATTAAAGATAATAATTTTCTGTAGGTACGATCTGTAGTTACTGAGATTACATCGTGAAGTTGACTCAATGACCGTCAGAATATCCGTAACTTTGTAAAGTCGATGTTTTATTCTACGTTTGTTACTTTTTCTTTTTTCTAATATTTTTTCAGTAACTTTTGTGCCTGTGAGACCAATATAATGTATAATGATAATTGTAAACTCATGATCAACACAATAAGCATTAATTTGTTTATCATTATATTGCTTACAAAATTTGTTTACAAGTTTATTGTAAATAAAATAATGATGAAAATATTTGTGTGGTTATTGTGTTGAATAGAACGGTACCATATAGTACCATATGGTACTATGGTACCATATGGTACTATTGTACCATATGGTACTATTGTACCATATGGTACTATTGTACCATATGGTACTATGGTACCATATGGTACATTGTACCATATGGTACCATAGTACCATATGGTACTATATGGTACCGTTGTACTATTGTACCATATGGTACTATATGGTACTATTGTACCATATGGTACTATGGTACCATATGGTACATTGATATCCATATGGTACCATAGTACCATATGGTACTATATGGTACCGTTGTATTCAACACAATAACCACACAAATATTTTCATCATTATTTTATTTACAATAAACTTGTAAACAAATTTTGTAAGCAATATAATGATAAACAAATTAGTGCGGTTATTGTGTTGAATACAATGAGTTTACAATTATACATTATACATTATATTGGTCTCACAGGCCACAAAAGTTACTGAAAAAAAAATATTAGAAAAAAAAAGAAAAAAGTAACAAAAACGTAGAATAAAAAAAATGCGACTTTACAAAAGTTACGGATGTTGCCGCCACCCGGTCATTGAGGGTCAACTTCACGACTACGTATATTATCAACACAAATGCGACTTTACAAAAGTTACGGATGTTGCCGCCACCCGGTCATTGAGGGTCAACTTCACGACTACGTATATTATCAACACAACCGCACTAATATTTTTATCATTATTTTGTTTACAATAATTGTTTACAACAAAAAATATGCAAAAATGTTGTATATTAGTAATGTTGTATTATACATATATTTACAGTGACTGGACATGTTCCTAGAGGTGGATGATGAAGTGCTTTTCATTTTTCAAGATTGCAGATGTGAATTAATTACTGTTTAGATATTATATCCAAAATTATAAAACCATAAAAATTATTTTGAAAGGTGACTGAATATTTTAAAAGGAAATTGTTGTGATGATAAGCCTGTAATCATCATACATCAGTCATGTCTACTCAGGTGAAACATAATTTTAGTGATCAAGTTGAGTGAATGTGTGAGGCTCAGTCTACATAATGTCTTACATTGCTAATTTGTACAGCCTCTCCTCACTTAACGACGGAGTTCCGTTCCTAAGACCATGTCGGTAAATGAATTCGTTGCTAAGTGAGGAGCATACTGTAATGGTAGTGGGTTTGTGCCAACCATCTTTGATATCGTTTTAAATGTCTCCTTTTCACCATTTATAACATTTCTGGTATTTTTTAAATGTTTATACAGTAGTGTACTGTATATTGTAATAAACAGAAGAGAGGAAATCAGATCTGATATACATTACAGTGGCCCCCCAGGTTACGTGATTAATTCGTTCCAGAGGGCTTAACTTAAACCGAATATAACTTAATCTGAATCTATTTTACCCATAAGAAATAATGGAAATTCAATTAATCCATTCCAGACACCCAAAAGTATTAAAATAAATATTGTTTACACATTAACTTACACAGAAAAGATTGATACATGTATATATAAATTACCACAAATAAATAAAACAGTATAATAACTTAACACTTACCTTTATTGAAGAGTTGTTGATGTGTGGAAGATGGAATGAGGGAAGAGGAAGGAGTATGCTAGTGTTTGGAAGGGGAATCCCCTTCCATTAACACTGCAGGTACCAAGTTCTTTTCTGGGGTTACTTCCCTTCTTTTTCTTTTAATGCCACTAGGACCAGCATTATTACACAACATAAGAGTTAGCCTGTCTTTCATAGGCTTGTGTCCTGGCAGTGCCTTTTCCTCCTGTGTAATGTAGGTCCTGTTTGGCATTTTCTTCCAAAACAGGCCTGTTTCGTCACAATTAAACACTTGTTCAGGTTTAAATCCTTCAGCCTGTACATAGCTTTTAAATTCCTGCACGTATTTTTCAGCCACACTTTTGTCTGAACTGGCTTCTTCACCATGCCTTATCACACTATGCCACTACGCTTCTTAAATCTGTCAAACCAGCCTTTGCTGGCTTTAAATTCGCTCACTTCAGCACTTGTTACAGGCATTTTCTTGATGAGATCATCATGCAACTGCCTTGCTTTTTCAGATATTATTGCCTGCGTAACACTATCTCCTGCTAATTCTTTCTGTTGATCCACACCAACAACAAAGTTTCCACATTTTCCAGTATTTGCGATCTCTGTTTTGTGATCATATTTGAACCTTTCGCAACAACAGCTTCCTTGATTTTATTTCCCTTGGCCACAATGGTACCGATGGTTGAATAGGGTTTGCCATACAGCCTGGCCAGCTCAGCCACATGCACTCCACTTTCATATTTTGCTATTATCTCCTTCAGTTCTACCGTATTTCTCAGCCTCTTTACCACAGAGCACACTAGGAGCTTTCTTTGGACCCTTGGTGGCTTATTTAGCAATTGCAAGCACTAAAAACAATGGAATAATGACAAAATGCATGGTATGAATGCGTGGGTGGTGGTCGCTCGCTGGTAAACAAAGGCACACCGACTCTGGATGGAGCGTTGTGCCATCCCAGGGTACGCGTACGCGTCCAGGACGAATGACTTATTCCGAGCGGATCAACTTATACCGAACCAATATTTTTACGGAAAAAGGTAACATTCCGAATTTAACGTAATCCGATGCCAACTTAATCCTGGGGTCCACTGTATTTAGGTATGCATACTGGTCAGAGAGTCTGTTGTAAGTCCGAGTTGTCGGTAAACGAGTACGTCGCTAGGTGAGGAGAGGCTATATTTTTTTCCCCCTAATCACTGGCCATATTCCACAGACAGGATGACCTAAAAGAAAACTTTCGTTTTCCTTTTAACATATAGTAATTTATACAGAAGGGTTTACTAGCCCATTGCTCCCGGCATTTTAGTTGCCTTTTAGAACACACACGATTTATGGAGGAATAATTCTTTTCTTCTTCCACATGGAGATCTTTGTGTATTTATTTATTTTTTGTTAACACATTGGCCGTTTCCCACCAAGGCAGGGTGGCCCGAAATAGAAAAACTTTCATCATCATTCACTCCATCACTGTCTTGCCATAGGCGCGCTTACACTACAATTATAAAACTGCAACATTAACACCCCTCCTTCAGAGTGCAAGCACTGTGCTTCCCATCTCCAGGACTCAAGTCCGGCCTGCCAGTTTCCCCGAATCCCTTCATAAATATTACCTTGCTCACACTCCAGCATGTCAAGTCCTAAAAATCATTTGGCTCTGTTTGCTCCTATCAACATACTAACAACATACTGGAGTGAGAGAGATGGGAGGAAGTGTAAAATAAACCCAGTGAGGAGCAGGGGTTCGGTGGGGACAATACGGGAGCACTGTATTAACATCCGGGGTCCCAGACTATTCAACATCTTACCAGAAGATATCCGAAACACGGCTGGAACCAGTGTAGAAGCCTTCAAGAGGAAACTGGACAAGTATCTTCACCAGGTGCCAGATCAACCAGGCTGTGATGGATATGTGGGGGAGCGGGCCTCCAGCAGCAACAGCCTGGTTGACCAGGCAAGCACCAGACGAGCCTGGCCCACGGCCGGGCTCAGAGAGTAGATAAACTCTCGAAACTCTTCAAAGGTATATCAAAGGTATCTAACACACTCACACATGCTTGCTGGAAGTCCAAGCCCCTTGCACACAAAACCTCCATTACCCTCTCCCTCCAACCTTTCCTAGGCTGACCCCTACCCCGCCTTTCCTCCACTACAGATTTATACACTCTAAAAGTCATTCTATTTCATTCCATCCTCTCTACATGTCCAAACCACTTCAATAACCCCTCCTCAGCCCTCTGGATAATAGTTTTGGTAATCCCGCACTTCCTCCTAATCTCCAAACTACGGATTCTCTGCATTATATTCACACCACACATTGCCCTCAGACATGACATCACCACTGCCTCCAGCCTTGTCCTTGTTGCAACATTCACCACCCATGCTTCACACCCATATAAGTGTTGGCATAACTATACTTCCATACATTCCCCTCTTTGCTTCCATATATAAAGTTCTTTGTCTCCACAGATTCCTCAGTGCCCCACTCACCTTTTTTTCCCTCGTCAATTCTATGATTCACCTCATCTTTCATAGACCCATCTGCTGACAAGTCCACTCCTAAATATCTAAAAGCATTCACCTCCTCCATACTCTCTCCCTCCAATCTGATATCCAATCTTTTTTATCCTTATCACCTTACTCTTTCCTATATTCAATTTTAATTTCCTTCTTTTACATACCCTACCAAACTCATCCACCAACCTCTGCAACTTCTCTTCAGAATCCCCCAAAAGCACAGTGTCATCAGCAAAGAGCAACTGTGACAACTCCCACTTTGTGTTAGATTCTTTATCTTTTAACCCCACACCTCTTTCCAACACCTGAGCATTCACTTCTTTGCAATTCCATCTATAAATATATTGAACAACCATTGTCACATCCCTGTCTAAGGCCTACTTTACTGGGAAGTAAAAGTAGGCCTTAGACAGGGATGTGTGATGTCACCATGGTTGTTCAATATATTTATAGGTGGAGTTGCAAGAGAAGTTTGCTGTAAAATTAATTATGATGTAGCTACTTCTTATCCTTTTATTTAACACATAAATAATAACATTCACTCGTTCTGTCAATTTATATTGAAACTAGCGAGAGAGAGAGAGAGAGAGAGAGACACACACACACACACACACACACACACACACACACACACGCACACGCACACACACGCACGCACGCGAGGAGGAGGTGAAGCAGTTACTCAGTGACCTTGATACCTCAAAGGCGATGGGTCCGGACAATATCTCCCCGTGGGTTCTTCGGGAAGGAGCTGAGGTACTGAGTGTGCCACTTATCATAATATTCAACACATCCCTTGAAACTGGGCAGCTACCTGAGGTATGGAAGAAGGCCAACGTAGTCCCCATCTTTAAAAAAGGAAACAGAAAAGAGGCGACCGGTGTCACTTACGTGTATAGTGTGCAAAGTCCTGGAGAAAATCATCAGGAAAAGAATGGTGGAGCACCTCGAGCTGAACAGGATAATAAACACCAGACAGCACGGATTCCGAACTGGAAGCTGAAGACTCAGATGAGTCAAAGGGTGTTAGGAAGCACTTCTTCAGCCATAGAGTAGTTAGGAAGTGGAATAGTCTAGCGAACGATATAGTGGAGGCGGGAACCATACATAGTTTTAAGACAAGGTATGATAAAGCTCATGGAGCAGGGAGAGCAGAGACCCAGTAGCAGACAGCGAAGAGGTGGGACCAGGAGCTGAGTCTCGACCCCTGCAACCACAATTAGGTGAGTACACACATACACACACACACACACACACACTCCATTTTCCTACTGTTCTAACATATGTGCACATATATGCAGGCATTGGTCGTGTTCCTGGAAGTGTTGAAGTCTATGGATGTCCCTAAAACACAGCGGTGTTTAGCATTCTCTACACATAAAACATGTATCCTACACTTTAATGGGTGCCTAGATGTATGTGAAGACACAACTAAGTTTGATTTTCACTGTTTAAGGTGACTTCGTCAGTCTCTAATTTGACCATCCTTACAACGGTGAAATAACATCTGTGATTAAGAGGACGGACTGAAACTGGTGATGAAATTAGACAAGTTTCCAGTTGATGCCGGACCATTATGACACATGAGTCAATAATGGTTGAGGAAGGACTGAATTATCATCTAGTTTCATTTACAATTTGTGGGTTGTGATTGAAAAATGTTTCAAATTGATTTCTTGTGTTGCAGCTTGTTATCCGGAGCCCTAGACATGGCCTCTACCATAGCCAGCAAGTCTCCTGTAGCAGTCCAAGCTACCAAGATTGCCTTGGTGCATGCTAGAGATCATTCTGTCCAAGAAGGACTGGATTTCATTGTAAGTACCATTATAAACTTTAAATTTGCTACATGTAAACATACAGTGGACCCCCGACTTTCGAACATTCTTCATTCCAGAATGCTGTTCAAGTGCTGTTACCAAACGAATTTATTCCCATAAGGAATGATGTAAATTAGATTAGTCCATTTCAGACCCCCAAAAATACACTTATAAAAGCACTTACAATAATAAACTTACATAAAAGGGCGAGTTTGGAGTGTTCGAATAGCGAGGGTCCACTGTACATATTTTATTCATTCTAGAGAGTATATCAGGTTTTTATGTTATTTATATTGTTTATTATGTCATATTAGATGAATTGTGATAGATAAATAAGCTGTCAAGTTGATAATAGCATCATAGTGAAGTACTACTATTTTGTCATGCCTCCTGACAGCAGGAACAAATTAATTGGATTTACATTATTTCTTATGGGAAATATTGCGTCGAGTTTTGAACGTTTCGAGTTTAGAACTTTCTTCTTTCTTTCAACAAATCGGCCGCTTCCCACCAAGGCGGGGTGGCCCAAAGAGAAAAACAAAAGTTTCTCTTTTTAACTTTAGTAATGTATACAGGAGAAGGGGGTTACTAGCCCCTTGCTCCCGGCATTTTAGTTGACTCTTACGACACGCATGGCTTACGGAGGAAGAATTCTGTTCCACTTCCCCATGGAGATAAGAGAAAATAAGAACAAGAACTAGTAAGAAAATAGAAGAAAACCCAGAGGGGTGTGTGTATATGTGCTTGTACATGAAGAATGTGTAGTGTGACCTAAGTGTAAGTAGAAATAACAAGACATACCTGAAATCTTGCATGTTTCTTCTTCTTTCAACACTTCGGCCATTTCCCACCGAAGCGGGGTGGCCCAAAATGAAAAACGAAAGTTTCCCCTTTTACATTTAGTAATATATACAGGAGAAGGGGTTACTAGCCCCTTGCTCCCGGCATTTTAGTCGCCTCTTACGACACACATGGCTTACGGAGGAAGAATTCTGTTCCACTTCCCATGGAGATAAGAGGAAATAAGAACAAGAACTAGTAAGAAAATAGAAGAAAACCCAGAGGGGTGTGTATATATATGCTTGTACATGAAGGTGTAGTGTGACCTAAGTGTAAGTAGAAGTAGCAAGATGTACCTGAAATCTTGCATGTTTATGAGACAGAAAAAAGACACCAGCAAATCTACCATCATGTAAAACAATTACAGGCTTTCGTTTTACACTCACTTGGCAGGAAGGTAGTACCTCCCTGGGTGGTTGCTGTGTACCAACCTACTACCTAGGTTGGTAGACCTAGGTAGTAGGTTGGTAGACAGCAACTCGGGGTTCCATTGTACTTTGAATGTCTTTCCCAAATTATTATTATTACAATGAAATTTTGGTTCAATGGACTAGTAGTGGGAGATGAGGGTAATCGTTAATGCCGAGTGTTTTTTAATGGTGTTTTTCAGTGAAAGAAACAATATTTTCCCACAATGTGAAGTGTCTCAGTTTTGTGCATAATCTAACCTTACAGTATGTAAGGTTAGATTATGTGATATACATTTATGTGATATACATTCTCTGTATGCCGCTTGCGCATCAATCTGGCTGTGTCTCTTGGTGTGTGAGGAAGCTTCTGCTCATTCATCCAAACATTTTGCTTGTTTTCCATTGTATTTGGTGGGTTTTTTTCAGGGCAACTGCAAAATAAGTAACCATGGCTCCAAAGAAAGTTCTTAGTAAAGTTCCTTTGGTAAAGAAAGTGAGAAACACGATAGAATTCAAGGCAGACAGGCATAGAGGCAAGGAGTGTAGCAGGCATGCAGGGAGTGTAGCAGGCATGCAGGGAGTGAGGTTGTCATTGAACATGTTGATGAGACGAGTTGCGGCAGCTTTGTCGGGGTGATGTTCCTCCACGGATGGGTGCACCCTGCTCCACATTCCACAGGTCTCCTTGGTCTCTGAGGAGGGCTCCTTGCATCTCTCTTCCTCCACTGGAGCGGTTTCCTGGGTTGTGGTTTGATGGTGTTGCAGCTCGGGCTCCTGCAGCTCTTCAGCTTCTGTGATTTCTTTTCTCTTCGCCACACTGGAGCTGATGGTTGATGGGTTTTTCTTGTGTGTCCTGGCGAGCTCGGCAATGCGTGCACCGCTGTCATATTTTTCTATTATTTCTTTCTTCTTTTCTGAGGTGTTCCTCGCTTTCTTTGCCAAAGAGCTGGCACTGGCAGATTTCTTTGGACCCATGGTAGCTTGTTTAGTGGTCACACACAGTAGTCGGGGGCCAGGGACAGTGAATTGTTGGTAAATGTTTTGTGTGAGCTCCTGGGGTGATGTTCACTCAAGCATGGGCAGTGCTGGACTGCGTGACGGTGTGCATGGGAGGTGGGCCTGCAGCCTTTGTGTGTGCGCGGCGCTGGTGTATAGGTTCCGTGCCATCGGTGAAAACTTGAGACAATCGGCGAAAACTGAGACAATTTTTCCATGAAAAAAGTTAGCGAAAACCAAAATCGGCAAAAACTGAGACAATCGGAAACCAAGGGATGACTGTAATGTAAAGAACATGATTTTGCAGTACCCTGAATTGTGTAGTGATGTTCCTAAGCACATTGATGTACTCTGGGAGTACATGATGTTGATGTACAGGGAGCATCGCCCATTAAGCAATCGCCATATAGAATGAGTCCAACGAAACGTAGAGCATTGAGAGAAGAAGTTGACTTTTTTTATCTCGTGGACTTATTGAGCGCACTAAAAGTCCATGGGCATCACCGTGTATATTAGTGCCCAAGCCTGATGGTAGTTTCAGGATGTGTACTGATTACCGGAAAGTGAACTTTGTCGTCTTGCCTGATGGTTATCCCTTACCTCGCATTGACGACCTTATTGACACTGTGTCAGGAGCACAGTATGTCAGCCGTTTAGATCTCTTACGAGGATATTATCAAGTCCCGCTTACTGAGTGTGCTCAAGAAATATCTGCGTTCACTGTTCAAGATGGATTGTTCAAATATCTCGTTGAGGTATTCAAGTGGAAAATGGGTATTAACAAAGGGGATATAAATAAGGTCTTGAGGATATCTCTCCAAGAGAGAACCCGCAATAATGGATTCAAGTTAGGTAAGTTTAGATTTAGAAAGGATATAGGAAAGTATTGGTTTAGAAATAGGGTAGTTGATGAATGGAATAGTTTGCCTAGTAGGGTTATTGAAGCTAGGACCTTGGGTAGTTTCAAATTTAGGTTGGATAAACACATGAGTGAGAGGGGGTTGGATGCACATGAAGTAAATAGAATTATCAAAGCTTATTTCTTGGGTAGCATTGAAAATTTGGTTGAGCAAATATTCTGTTAGTGGGATGGATTGTGAAGGACTTGCCTAGTATGGGCCAACAGGCCTGCTGCAGTGTTCCTCCTTTCTTATGTTCTTATAGTTGGTGGAGTGACTCTCAAGCTGGTCCTAGTGGCATTAAAAGACAAAGAAGGGAAGTAACCCCAGAGAGGGCTTTGCTACCTGAAGTCCTTATGGAGGGAAATTCCCCTTCCAAACAATAACTCCTCCCTCTTTCCTCCTCCCTATCTTCCAGAAGCCAGCATTAGTCTTCAATAAAGGTATGTAATGCTGATTTAATTGTTAAAAAAAAATATTTTTTGGTGAATATTTTTGTCTGGAATGGATTAATTGTATTTACATTAATTCTTATGGGAAATATTATTTCAGTTATCAGCCATTTCGGTATTAGGCCAAGCTTCTGGAACGGATTACGGCCGATAACCGAGGGTCCACTGTACTTCCCATTCCCCAGTTACAGTATGACACTGAAGAGTTTAGTGTTTCCCATCAGTAAAATAATGATAACTGTAGTGCTATTTGAGTGAATTACAGTAGAGCCCCACTTATATGGCAGGTTAGGTTCCAGGCTACCGCCGGAAAGTGGACATCGCTGGAAAGCAGAACGCTATTTTTTCCATGCATACAAATGCCAGATAATAAATTTACACTAACATATATTAAGCTAACAGTAGAACTAGGCATTAAAAAAGAAATAAATGTAAAATACATACACAGTACATTCATTACTTACGTACCTTAAAATATTTGTAGTCTTAATGTATGGTGAAAAGTGAGTAGGATTTATTTGTAGAAAGTCAGGTGTAGATAGCCAGGAAGCCCACTGGCTCCCATTCCCAAACATAATATACGATATTTAAAGCGGCCCAGAGTGATAAAATGCACTTACAGTACACTCATTACTTACCTTAAAATATGTGTAGTCTTAATGTGGAGTGAGAAGTGAGTAGTATTTATTTGTAGGAAGTCAGGTATAGGTAGCCAGGAAGCCCATTGGCTCCCATTCCTAATGTAATATTTAAAGCGGCTTAGAGCGATATTATTACCATCAACGTACCTTGTTCACTGAGTTTAATCATTTCTAACAACTACCTTTAGATGCCATCATAAACAAAGGGAGAAGTAATGAGAAGTCATGCCAAGAATTGTAAACAAAGCTGAATGTGTTAAGGGAAGTGACTGGGTCAAAGGCGGATTAATACACATTTTCTCTGGTGCTGGACCAGAGAAAGCAATTTTTCTTCTCTGCCCTTCTTCCACATCTCATATTTATGTGAAATTTATTGTACTGTGGGTGTATCATGTTTATATGCTATGTAACATGTTTCTTACATAATTTTAAAGAAAATATAGATGGATTAATGAAAATACAGTGGTACCTCGAGTTACGATGGTCCCAAAGCTTTATGTAAGTTTATTTTAAATGCTTTTAGCAGTGGTACGTTACTATTTTCATTCCAGAATGAAGTGCTTCAAACGAATTTATCTCCTAAGAAATGTTGTAAAAGATAGTCCTTTTGACCCCAAAATTACACTTACAAAGCATTTAAAAATAAACTTACATAAAAGGGTGAGTTTGGGACCATCGTAAACCGGTACCACTGTATATTTTTGGGGGTGTAAAAGGACTAGTCTATTTTACATTATTCCTTATGGGGATAAATTCGTTTGGTAATGGCACTTGAACAGCATTCTCGAACGAAAAAATATCGTAACTCGAGGTACCACTGTACAGTGGACCCTCGCTGTTCGAACACTCCAAAACTCACCCTTTTATGTAAGTTTATTATTGTAAGTGCTTTTATAAGTGTATTTTTTGGGGTCTGAAATGGACTAATCTAATTACATCATTCCTTATGGGAATAAATTAGTTTGGTAACAGCACTTGAACAGCATTCTGGAATGAGGGTGAGTTTTGGAGTGTTCGAATAGCGAGGGTCCACTGTATATATACAGCTTCCCCTCACTTAACGATGGAGTTCTGTTCTTAAGACCATGTTGGTAAACGAATTCATCACTAAGTGAGGAGCATACTATAATGGTAGTGGGTTTGTGTCAACTATCTTTGATATTGTTTTAATGTCACCTTTGCACCATTTATAACATTTCTGATATATTTTTAAGTGTTTATACAGAAGCGTATTGTATATTGTAATAAATAGAATAGAGGAAATCAGCTCTAATATACATTATTTAGGTATGCTTACTGGTCAGAGAGCCTGTTGTAAGTCTGAGTCGTTGGTAAATGAGTGCATCGCTAAGTGAGGAGAGGCTGTATTAACATAAAATAAGACATTTAAAGTACCAAAGAGTGATTATCATTATTACATATTAGTGTTATTATTATTACTATAGCATCAAGACTAGAGGGACACACTTAATGATTTTAATGTGTACCTGCACACCAGCACAGTGTGTAACTTTATTTAGGTACAGGTACACATAAGTATAGTTATCAAAATACAGTAGACCCCCGGAGTTCATACTGCTTCAAACTGGAACATTTATGTAAGTGTATTTTCGTAAGTGCTTTTGCAAGTGTATTTTTGGGGGTCTGAAATAGACTAACCTATGTAACATTATTTCTTAAGGAAGTAAATTCGTTCGGTAATGGCACTTGAGCAGCATTCTGGAAAGAATTTTTGGCGAAAACTGAGGGCCCACTGTACAATGGACCCCCGGAGTTCATACTGCTCCAAACTCGAACAATTATGTAAGTGTATTTTTGTAAGTGCTTTTGTAAGTGTATTTTTGGGGGTCTAAAAGGAATAATCTAATTTACATTATTCCTTATGGGAACAAATTCGTTCGGTAACGGCACTTGAACAACATTCTGGAACGAATTAATTACGAACACCGGGGGTCCACTGTACATATAAAATAGGCAACTTTAAAACACTGGAAATTTTGGAAAATTTCCAGACATAATGGAGAGACGCGCTAACAGAGAATATAAACAAATTAGGTGGTGCGCAGTGATTGTATTAGAAAGTCGGGGGAGCCGTATATAGAGTTTTGGTCATAATTTGAAATGTCTGTATTAGTGGAATGCCGTAAAGCAGGGCCCTACTGTATTCCAGTTTTATGCCATCTTATAATTCTTGTCAACACACTTCTTTCATATTCATTGTTTCACAACTAACCCAGAATCTGTAGAGTAAAATGTCACTTGACAGATACAGGTTAAAAAAAATTCTTAAAAGCAGCTGTCACGGTAAGTATGGACTCCATAGAACAGACCAAGAGGTTCTTCACCTCTTGTGATATTATGGCTGGGCAGAGCAAAATTACTTCATGAAATACATTGATGCACAGTTCTTCCCTTATAGACTTGTCTCTCTCTGACTATTCTCATTATTATGCTCTTCTTCATTATGACTGTTATACGTACTTTAGAGCTTGTATTTTGGTGTTCTATATGATGACCTCCATAAAGCTCTTCCCAAACAAAATGTTTTGTACTATAAAGGCTTTGCCTTGTGTGGTGTTTATATTCACATGTTATAGCCATCTTCCCATTTCTGTTATAATAATTTTTATGTTTCTTTCTTTGCAGAGGATATTGAATATGTCGCTGCTACAGAGTGAAGATGTGAAAATTGCTGTTATGGCTCAGATGAGCAAAGGAGAGACCAAAGCAACATTTTCTAAGCTATAAATACAGTATAATACATCTTCAGGCAGCCTAGCTATTAGTTGCAAGTTAGTGTGACATTTCCGGAGTGTTTTGATGATGTAGGTATAAACATAATGTATACACAAAACAATAAAAACAGGGATAAAATTAACAAACAATAAAAGTAATGAACAAAAACACTTCACACAAATAATAATATCATACCAAGTTAAAATAGCCATCAGGAAAGAGAAGCTAGGTATATTAGGTTTGTGTGAATTATATTACTCTTGTGTGAAGTTTACTACAGTGATAGACCTAGTATATAGCATAGTACAGTGGTACCTTGAGTTACGAGCTTAATTCGTTCCAGATGGCTATTCAAGTGCCGATACCGAAGGAATTTTTCCCATAAGAAATAATGAAAATTAGATTAATCCATTTCAGACCCCCAAAAATACACTTACAAAAGCACCTACAAAAATACACTTACATAATTGTTCGAGTTGGAAGCTGCTCGTAAGTAGAGGTACCTTTCCTTTCCTTTCAACACGTCAGCCGTTTCCCACCGAGGCAGGGTGGCCCAAAAGGAAAAACGAAAGTTTCTCCTTTTACATTTAGTAATTTATTCAGGAGAAGGGGTTACTAGCCCCTTGCTCCAGGCATTTTAGGCGCCTCATACGACACGCATGGCTTACGGAGGAAGAATTCTGTTCCACTTCCCCATGGAGATAAGAGGAAATAAGAACAAGAACTAGTAAGAAAATAGAAGAAAACCCAGAGGGGTGTGTATATATATGCTTGTACATGAATGTGTAGTGTGACCTAAGTGTAAGTAGAAGTAGAAGTAGCAAGATGTACCTGAAATCTTGCATGTTTATGAGACAGAAAAAAGACACCAGCAATCCTACCATCATGTAAAACAATTACAGGCTTTCGTTTTACACTCACTTGGCAGGACGGTAGTACCTCCCTGGGCGGTTGCTGTCTACCAACCTACTACCTAGGAAGTAGAGGTACCACTGTACTAATATAGTACCTTTCCCATCCTGAGGCCTCCTCCCTTATCGTTGTACACTTTTGTTCATTAAGTATTCCTTGATTCATTATACGTAGCATTTTTCTTTGCACCTCCGCCTACTTCTCTAATTTGTGGATCATTCTCCTAAATGCAATTTATCAGTTGTTTTCCCGTGGTTCTAGAAAATGCAGGCTATCTATTTTCTTTCTTGCCTGATCTCTGTCATTCTGTCATAGAGTTCCAACCAGATCATGACACTTGATTTCCCTTCCCTAAATCTGCTCTAGTTTTCTGCAACAAAATCATTCCTCTAGGTGTTCCACCAATCTCTTTCTGATTATCTTTAGTAATTCTTAGGAGATTATACACATTAGCAATGTGGGCCTGTAAATAGGTGCCTCTTGCTTGTATATTTGAACTGCATCTGCAGTTTTTTCAGCTATCCAGAAATCCCAATGACTATTTACTCTTAGCTATGCCTGTATACCTTGTACATGTATTTGTAGAAATGAAGATGATTAATATTATTATTATAGAAACTGGAGGTGGGGTGCCAACAAGTGGTAAAAAAAGACACTAGTTGTAGTGGAGTCCTTGAAAAGGCCCATCCGTAGGTGAAATATTATACCAATGATGGACTTCACTGTAACCAATGTCTTTTTACTATTTGCTTTGGTATTTTTTTTTCAATATTATGGCCTTGTTCTCATACTGCCTCTGTTTTGTTGTTCAAGAAGGTTATAGATCACTACTATTACTTTGGGTCCTGTGTGTGTTCCTTCAGTGCAGTCATGGAATTTGCCTTTGTTCAAGTTTTCTAGCTACATAAAACACTAGATCCTAATCATTAGCATCAAACTGTTGTGATTGCTGTCTCCAGTTCTTTCTCTTTTATAATACCCAGTTAACTCACAAATAGAATACAAAAACTGGACATTGCAGTTTGTCCTTGAATGAAACGGAAACATTCTTCAGTTTTCATTTTCATTTTGAGAGTTAGTTGCGACTTGTTCCAATCACAGTATTGTGACTTATTACCCTTGTGATTGTGTGTGCAGTTGTATACCACTAATCCTTCTGTCATATATCATGTGTTGGGACTTCTGCATAGATGTCATGTTTTAGGGCAGATGTCTTTTTTAAATGCATTTTCTTTGGGCTATTCTGCCTTGGCAGGAGATAGCCATTGAGCTAAATAAAATTCTCTTTGTTAAAGTGATGGGTGAGGCAAGGTGGGTAGCGCTTAGATGACAGGGAGTGGGAGAGGAACATAAGCACATAAGAAAGGAGGAACACTGCAGCAGGCCTGTTGGTCCATACTAGGCAGGTCCTTCACATTCCATCCCACTAACAAGATATTTGTTCAACCCAATCTTCAATGCTACCTAAGAAATAAGCTTTGATAATTCTATTTACTCATGTGCAATTCCCACTCAAATCCAACCCCTCTCACTCATGAATTTATCAAACCTAAATTTGAAACTACCCAAGGTCCTTGCTTCAATAACCCTACTAGGCAGACTGTTCCACTCATCAACTACCCTATTTCCAAACCAATACTGTCCTATATCCTTTCTAACTCTAAACTTATCTAATTTGAATCCATTATTGCGGGTTCTCTCTTGGAGAGATATCCTCAAGACCTTATTTATATCCCTTTGTTAATACCTATTTTCCACTTGTATACCTCGATCATGTCTTCCCTCATTCTTCGTCTTACAAGTGAATGTAATTTTAGGGTCTTCAATCTTTCTTCATATGGAAGATTTCTAATGCTATGTATTAATTTAGTCATTCTACGCTGAATGTTTTCTAATGAATTAATATCCATTCTGTAATATGGAGACCAGTAGGAAGTAGCTAGGTGTATGGTAATTGAAAAAGGAGAAGTAGCGGGTGAATTTAGGCTTGATACTGTAGGTGATAAGTGAGTCAGGGGCATAAAAGAGGAAGGGAAACATGAGGGAGATGAGTAAAAGGGTTGAGTACTATCAGGGAGTGAGTCAGGAGTGTAAGAGAGAAGGGAAACATGAGGGAGATGCTCCTTGTCCTGTCCTGGGTCCCACGTGTGTGTGATAGGACCCTCGTATACGGTATAGCTCCTTTGCTCCCTACAGGCCCCTCGTCTGTAACTGATATAGGATTCCCTGATGTCATGGCTGTGCTGCCCTTTCATTCTTTAGGGTTGAGTACTATGAGGGAAGGAAAAAACTTTCATCATCATTCAACACTTTCACCATCACTCATGATCACTGTCTTTGCAGAGGCGCTCAGATAAGATGGTTTAGAAGTCCCTCCAGACTGCCAATATCCTAAACCCCTCCTTTAAAGTGCAGGCATTGTACTTCCCATTTCCAGGACTCAAGTCCAGCTAACCAGTTTCCCTGAATCTCTTCACAAAATATTACCTTGCTCACGCTCCAACAGGTCTAACACACTCATGCACGCTTGCTGGAAGTCCAAGCCCCTCACCCACAAAACCTCCTTTACCCCCCTCCTTCCCCAATAGGTTTATACACTCTCCAAGTCATTCTACTTTGTTCCATTCTCTCTAAATGACCAAACCACCTCAACAGCTCTTCTTCAGCCCTCTGACTATTACTTTTAGTAACTCCACACCTCCTCCTAATTTCTACGGATTCTCTGCATAATATTTACACCACACATTGCCCTTAGACACGACATCTCCACTGCCTCCAGCCACCTCCTCGCTACAGCATTTACAATCCATGCTTCACACCCATATAAGAGTGTTGGTATCACTATACTCTTGTACATTCCCTTCTTTGCCTCCATGGATAACGTTCTTTGTCTCCACAGATACCTCAACATACCACTCACTTTTTTTCCTTCATCAGTTCTATGGTTAACCTCATCCTTCATAAACCCATCCGCTGACAAGTCAACTCCCAAATATCTGAAAACATTTACTTCTTCCATACTCCCTCCCTCCAATGTAATATCCAATTTTTCTTTATCTAAATCGTTTGATACCCTCATCACATTACTCTTATCTATGTTCACTTTCAACTTTTTACCTTTACACACCCTCCCAAACTCGTCCATTAACCTTTGCAACTTTTCTTTAGAATCCCCCAAAAGCACAGTATCATCAGCAAAATGTAACTGTGTCAACTCCCATTTTGTATTTGATTCCCCATAATTTAATCCCACCCTATCTATAAATAAGTTAAACAACCATGGTGACATTACACATCCCTGTCTAAGACCTAAGACCTAAGCTGAGCCTTAATACCCTCATAAAAACTCTACAGCATTTAGTAACTTACTACCTATTCCATACACTTGCAACATCTGCCACATTGTTCCCCTATCCACTCTATCATATGCCTTTTCTAAATCCATAAATGCAATGAAAACTTCCCTACTTTTATCTAAATACTGTTCACATATATGCTTCAATGTAAACACCTGATCTACACATCCCCTACCCAATCTAAAGCCTCCTTGCTCATCTGCAATCCTGCTCTCTTTCTTACCTCTAATTCTTTCAATAATAACCCTACCATACACTTTATAATAATAATAATAATATCTTTATTTACTACAAGTACATGTACATGGTATACAGGCCTAGCTGACATCAGTGACATACTACTATATAGAAAGTCCCTTGTTATGCTGAGCATTTCGGGCAGATTAGGTCAGTGTCCTAGGATGCGACTCACACCAGTCGACTAACACCCAGGTACCCATTTTACTGATGGGGAACATAGACAACAGGTGTAAAGAAACACGCCCAATGTTTCTGCCCTGGCTGGGAATCGAAACCAGGCCCTCGCCGTGTGAAGCGAGAGCTTTAGCCACCAGACCACCAGAGCACCTGGTATACTCGGTATACTTCTTTCTTCTTTCAACAAATCGGCCGTTTCCCACCAAGCCGGGGTGGCCCAAAGAGAAAAACAAAAATTTCTCTTTTTAACTTTAGTAATGTATACAGGAGAAGGGGTTACTAGCCCCTTGCTCCCGGCATTTTAGTCAACTCTTACAACACGCATGGCTTACGGAGGAAGAATTCTGTTCCACTTCCCCATGGAGAACTCAGTATACTTATTCCCCTATAATTTTTACAATCTCTTGTCCTCCTTCCCTTTATATAAAGGAATTATACATGCTCTCTGCCAATCCCTAGGTACCTTCCCCTCTTTCATACATTTATTAAACAAAAATACCAACCACTCTAACACTATATCTCCCCCTGCTTTTAACATTTCTCTCATGATCCCATCAGTTCCAGCTGCCTCATGCACCTCCCCCACATTCACATCCTGTTCTTCACTCCTAAAAGATGTTGTATCTTCCTGGCCGGTGCATGAAATTACTGCCTCCCTTTCTTCATTGACATTTAAAAGTTCTTCAAAATATTCCCGCCATCTACCCAATACCTCCAGCTCCCCCATCTACTAACTCCCTATTCTGTTTTTAACTGACAAATCCATTCGTTCCCTAGGCTTTCTTAGCTTGTTTATCTCACTCCAAATATTTTTTTATTCACAGCAAAATTTCTTTACAATACATCTCCCACTTTATCATTTGCTCTCCTTTTGCACTCTCTCACCACTCTCTTCACCTTTCTTTTACTCTCCATATACTCTGCCCTTATATCACTTCTGCTTTGTAAAAACCTCTCATAAACTACCTTATTTTTATCGCACAGTTTACCTCACCATTCATTCCACCACTCACTCCTCTTTCCTCCTGCACCCACCCTCCTATAGCCACAAACTTCTGCCCCACATTCCAATACTGCATTTTTAAAACTATCCCATCCCTCTTCAACCCCCTCCCACTACCCATACTTGCACTAGTCCACATTTCTGCCAAAAGTTGCTTATATCTCACCCTAACTTCCTCCTCCCTTGGTTTATAAACTTTCACCTCTCTCTTACTTACTGTTGCCATTTTCCTTTTGTCCCATCTTCCTCTTACTCTAACTGTAGCTACAACTAGATACTAATCCACCAATACATAATCTAGCAAACTACTTTCATTATGTGCTATATCATATCTTGTATACTTATTTATCCTCTTTTTCATAAAATATGTATTACTTATTACCAAACCTCTTTCTACACATAGTTCAGTTAAAGGCTCCCCATTTTCATTTACCCCTGGCACCCCAAATTTACTTTACTACTTCCTCTACAACATTTTTACCCACTTTAGCATTGAGATCCCCAATCACAAGTACTCTCTCACTTGGTTCAAAACTCCCCACTCACTCACTCAATATTTCCCAAAAATCCTCTCTCTCCTCTACATGTCTCTCTTCTCCAGGTGCATAAACACTTACTATAACCCACTTTTCACATCCAACCCTTATTTTACTCCCCATAATCCTTGAATTTATACATTTATATTCCTTCTTTTCCTGCCATAACTTATCCTTCAACATTATTGCTACTCCTTTCTTAGCTCTAACTCTGTTAGAAACCCCTGACCTAATCCCATTTATTTCTCCCCACTGAAACTCTCCTACTGCCTTCAGCTTTGTTTCACTTAGAGCCAGGACATCCAGCTTCTTTTCATTCATAACATCCACAATCATCTCTTTCTTATCATTCGCATTACAACCGCGCACAAACATCCCACTTTGGCAGTTTTCTTCTTTTTCTTTTTAGTAGGCTATACTAGCCCATTGCTCTGGGCATTTTAGTTAGACTTTTACAATACATATGGCTTACGGAGGAAAGATTCTTATTCCACTTCCCCATGGATATGAAAGGAAAAGTAATAAGAACAAGAACTATTAAGATAAAATCAAAGAAAAAACTCAGATGAGTGTGTATACATAAACATGTATATGCATGTGTAGTGTGACCTAAGTGTAAATAGAAGTAGCAAGACATACCTGAAATCTTGCATGTTTATGAGACAGAAAATAGACACCAGCAATCTTACCATCATGTAACACTCACTTGGCAGTACGGTAGTACCTCCCTGGGCGGTTGCTGTCTACCAACCTACTAATTTAGAGTTGGAAATGGTAAGTTAGAAAGGAGATTGTAGTTAATAGTCAACAGAAGGGAGATGGAGAGGGGAAGAAGTAAGATGTAAAGTTGTGCTTGTAGTTGTGTGTGTTATCTTTTACTTGTTCCTCTCATAGTGTGTCATCTGTTACTTGTCCCTCTCATAGTGTGTCATCTGTTACTTGTCCCTCTTATAGTGTGTCATCTGTTACTTATCCCTCTCATAGTGTGTCGTCTGTTACTTGTCCCTCTCATAGTGTGTCATCTGTTACTTATCCCTCTCATAGTGTGTCATCTGTTACTTGTCCCTCATAGTGTGTCATCTGTTACTTGTCCCTCTCATAGTGTCATCTGTTATTTGTCCCTCTCATAGTGTGTCATCTGTTACTTGTCCCTCTCATAGTGTGTCGTCTGTTACTTATCCCTCTCATAGTGTGTCGTCTGTTACTTCTCCCTCTCATAGTGTGTCATTTGTTACTTATCCCTCTCATAGTGTGTCATCTGTTACTTGTCCCTCATAGTGTGTCATCTGTTACTTGTCCCTCTCATAGTGTGTCATATGTTACTTGTCCCTCTCATAGTGTCATCTATTACTTGTCCCTCTCATAGTGTCATCTATTACTTGTCCCTTTCATAGTGTGTCATTTGAGAATGAGAATGAGAATTTTTACTTCATTGCAAGTTTACATCGAGATTTTGTAATTACAATCATGAACTGAAGTTCAAGGAGAGCCACTGACATGCCATGGCATTAAGGGCAGCTTAATCTAATGGCTTATAGCTGTATAACCCTTGTGGTTTAGCACTTCTTTTGATTATAATAATAATGGCTTGTAGACTATGTACTTAATACTAGAGAAATTGATTGAGTTTGTTTTAGTTAAATATTAGATTGTAACCGTATAAATTTGTTCAAATTACAGTATGATGATATTACATTGTAAACAAGTGTTTAGTAGGATGGTAACATAATAGTAAAAATTGAAATTATCTTGTAGGAAAATAACAGTGAGCATTTTTGAAGGTAATTTACAGTATGAGTACAGTGGACCCCCGCCTAACGAGCAAAATTCATTCCAGAAGCCTGCTCAAGTGCCATTACCGAACGAATTTACTTCCTTAAGATAATCTCAATTTTATATGTCATCCTCCTTAACACTTGTTGCAATTTCATATCATCATATTGTCATTTAAAATATTATAGTATCATCATTTTGTTAATTTGAAATAAAATATATAACTAGAAGAAACTCAATAAATTTTTCTAGTATTGTTATTATACTAGTATAGCATCAACATATTGTAACTTGAAATAAAATATACAACTAGATTAAACTCAACCAATTTCTCTTGTATTGTCTTTTAATAGTATGTATAATTATATTGTAATTTGAAATAATACAGAACTAGAATAAACTCAATCAATTTCTCTAGCATTAAGTACTTAGTGAATAAGTCTTTAGAATAAGCTGCCCCTAATGCCATGGCATGCCAGTGGCTCTCCTTGCATTACAGTTTTATATTTGTAACTACCAATAACAATGTACACTTGTAACATGCATCGAAATAAAAATATTATTATATTATTATTATTATTATTATTATTAAGAAATAATGTCACGTAGGTTAGTCTATTTCAGACCCCCAAAAATACACTTCCACAAGCACTTACAATATTATACTTATATAATTGTACGATTTCCGGGGTGCTCGTTAGGCGGGGGTCCACTGTATTTAGTTTAGGGTGAGTAGGTGGTTTTTGAGAAGTCTTAAATTGATTTTCAGACAAGGTTATTTTAGTATTTACTGGTAATGAATTCCAGATTCTGGGGCCCTTTATGTGCATAGAATTTTTACATAGGCTGATATGGACACTGGGTATATCAAAAAGTGATCTGTGTCTTGTGTTGTGTCCCTTTCATAGTGTGTCATTTATTACTTGTCCCTCTCATAGTGTGTCATTTATTACTTGTCCCTCTCATAGTGTGTCATTTATTTCTTGTCCCTCTCATAGTGTGTCATTTATGTTACTTGTCCTTCTCTTAGTTTGTAATCCCTTACAGCTCCTGGTTTCTTCTTGCAGTGCATTGTGACCCTTGTGGGTTTATGCTTAATTTGATTATAATAATAGTAATAATATTCCTGGTTTCTCTTGTCTAGTGCTAAAAAAAAGTATTGTTTATTTTTATTCTAAATAGCTGAGAAATGCTGTGTCAAGAGAATATGACATTTTTTGCATTAATCTCACTTTTATTTGATGTAAAATCACATTTGTAATTTTAAAATCTAAACAAATTTTAAGTACCCTGAATATTGAATTAAATATAGCCTAGCCATTTTTATGCTGCATATTATATAAATAAAATAGTTATCATACATTTCACATCAGTGTTCTTTGTGGATAGTAAATAGTTTTGTATTTTTGAAGTAGAGAAAGTTAATTAGGGATTTTTTTTTTCAACGAACCGGTTGTATCCCACCAAGGCAGTGTGACCTAAAAAGAAAAACAAAAGTTTCCTTTTTAAATTTAGAGAAGGGGTTACTAGCCCCTTGGTCCTGGCGTTTTAGTCGCCTCTTAGAACACACATGGCTTACGGAGGAAGAATTCTTCTCCACTTTCCCATGGAGAATTATGGATTTATTGATTTAACCCTTAAACTGTCCACACGTAGATATACGTTCACTCGCGTAGCTGACCGAATATTTTGAGAAAAAAATAAATTGTTCTTTTTCTTTAAAATGAAGAGTGCATTTTGTTTGTCATTCCCACATTTTGTAATACTGCACACACTGAGTGCACAGACCCATTCTCTAATCTCTAGGCAACTCAGGCTTATCGTGGCAAGGTTAAAAGCATTTGAAAAAAAACGTAGATCTACGTTCGGAGCAGTACGCGAGCAAACGTATATCTACGTGTGGACAGTTTAAGGGTTAAAAATATGGCAATTTTGTTACTTTTTACAGGCTTTAACAGCTTATGCCATGTGAGTCGTACTCCCAGAAGTCTGGATGAAAACATATAAATTGTCCATATTCAAACAACTTTAAGAAAGCCAATAGTATACTGTAAGTTTGGTTTATGATTTATAAAATTATGAAATCTTGTGTAACAATTTGGTATAACATTTGTTGAGGTAGAACATATTTTTGGTTAATATGTTGACACAGAGTTGATAGTGAGAACATCATTATGAATGATAATATGATTTGGGTCAACAGGGTTGCTATTGATACATTAGATTTAACATAATGTAAGCAAGGTTTTTTTTTTTTTTTTTTTACTTTAATTTTAATGCAAGTGGCTGAAGAGAATATTTTGCATCTCTGGAAGCGAGTTCCAAATTTTGAGCTTTTTATTTAAATGAAATGTATAGGTTTCATGCCCTCCCACATGTGGTATATCAAAGAGACCCAATTCTTGTATTGTGTTAGGTTGCAACTCTCCAGGAAGAGGCAGAGTTTCAATATCATTATTTCAGTAAAGTGCAAAACCCAAATTTCACTAAACTAGACATAAAAAGTTTATTCCAGAAATGCCAACTTCCATAAATATTTTTATAGTACAGGGTGTTTCAAAATGATGGACCCAACTGGTTCGGCCTCATGATTAAACATCGCCTTAACACACACCAGACAGTCGTATGAGGGATCGCAAGTTCTTGGCTGGCACGACGAGTGAACTTGTGATCCCTCATATGACTGTCTGGCGTGTGCTAAGGTGACGTTTAATCACGAGGCCATACCGGTTGGGTCCATCTTTTTGAAACCTGTATTTTATTAAAAATATTTGACTTCCATTGGCTTAGCAGTTTTTTGTAAATATAATTATCATCGGTGTAGTGGTGTTAAAATTATAGGGAGGTCATAGTGTCTAGGGAATGGAATGTAATCAGTGTTAATCCAATTGTGGTTATAACAATGTTGACACTTTGTCCACCCAGCAGTATAGCAGGTCATAAGTGGAATGTGCAGTTTGTGGAGAAGCAATAATAAATAACAATGAATATCCAATAGGCTTCTTTATTGACCTAAGAAAAGGTTTTAATACAGTAGACAATAATACGTATCCTACTCCTTAAACTAGAGTATTATGGAATAATACCTTAATTTAAGTCCTACCTCTGACAGAATCCAACACTTTAAATCATACCACTTCATCAATCTCTTCAATAGAGGTCCCTTGACATGACAAAGAGGCTCTCAATCCAAGGAATTAGGCCTCTTGTCTCTTTCAGATTGATTTTAAAATACCTTCCTTCCCTCTGCCATTTGGCTGTTGGGGATATTTTCCTTGTAAATGCCAATTAGTAGGTTGAGAGCAAAGGGATCGTTGTCTGTGTCATTCTGTTGAGGACCTCAGTGGTGGTTTTACCATGGGAATTGTTTTATCTTGGGATGTGCTGGGCTGTTTGGCCTTGTGTCCTTGGGTGATGGGAGTACGTATTTCTGAAGGCTGCTTGTCAGTTTCAGGAGGTCATAGGCAGGTTTCCAATCACCTATCTCTTGTTGACCAAGTTGGCTCACTTGATGTAGAAGGTGCTCATAGATATGAAGGGGGTTATACAGTCTTGTTTCTCAGAGCTGCCCCTTTTTATGTAACAAAAAATACAAAAGAAACCTTAATTCATGAATAGTCCATTTAATGATTTGCCTGCTTCCAGGCCTCTTACCATTACGGCACCTTTACCTAACCCCGACCCATTGCTTTTGGGCAACGCCCCATTGGCTGACTCCGGTGCTGGTGTTCCGGCTGACCCTGTTGATACCTCTGATTTTCACTTTATTTGACCATACACCTGGCTTCCATAACAGCATGTTGATTTTCGATTTGGTCACATCACAGGACCGATTGGCTTGAAGCCATAATCCAAATGCCCTCAACCCATACTTGGCAAACTGACACTCCTCACTCTTACCCCAAGAAACCCGCTTCCTGAAAACTCTTACCCTCCAAGCTGTTAACAACACACTTTGACAAAATTCTTTTCTTCAGCCAACTACCATGGCATTAACATGGCACTCATGAGGTATATAGATCGAAACGTGTCCTTTCATACCCTTAAGAGAGGGATGTACATTGTTGTTGTGATTTTCGCCAAGCAAGCTGATACTCTTTCACTCCTCCACTCTGTTGACGAGACTTGTTACAACATACAGAAATTCCTTTCTCATTTCCAGTATGCTGTCCTCATTCCACATACAAAAATTAATGCAATGCAGCCTGAGACACTAAGAAGCAACTTTAGCTCCAAAACCTCCCAGTCACCAAAGTGGAAACTTATGTCTGCCCTGCCCAGGGTCAGAGACATTATCCTTTCAACATTGCTTAATTATCCTTCAACTACAGGAGCTTCTGTATATTGCATGTCAACACTTATAGGAGTGGGAGTTGCTTCCTACCCCTCAACAATGCAGACACTGCTGGTGCTTTGGTCACTAGACCAAGTATTGTAGATCACTGCAGATCATGCAGCCTGCCCCCACTTGCCTTAACTGGAGACACTCTCCTTGCATATTCTCACTGATGCCCTCTTTGCCTCAGAGAACATGAAGGAGAGGGAGGGCCTTTCATATGCTATAGCAGTGACTCGACTCCATCTTCATGACTCTCCTACTCCAGAGCAGCTCAATGCGCCCCCTCTTCCAGTCACACCTGGCAGTCCTCACCTCTGATGACCCCAACTTTTCACCATCTCTCATTCTCCCTACTTTCCATTTCACATTTCTCTCACAGCCTTTCCTGGCTGGACCCATTTCTGAAATCTCAAAGGCCCAAAGCTCTCCCTAGTCACCAAAGCTCCCTTCCAACCTCTTGCTTTTCATCATTTAACTTTCCCTCCCTCTGTGACTTTCCCTTTGTCCTTGTGCATCTGATTGTTGTGGACCAGTGGCGTCGCTAGGGTTGGTGTCACCTGGGGCGGCATCTTTGGTGTCACCCCCATGAAATCCTAGGGCGGGGAATGAGGGGGAGTAAACTCCAGTTACATCACTATACTACATGACTAATGACTAATGATAAAATAAATAATCGTAGTAATATTGAGGAAACAAACTCAAATACCACTTTGAGTACAGGCAACAGATCCTACATTTATTCATCTTCAACAATGCAAAAAATAAAAAAATTGAAAAATAAAGAAAAACATTGCAATATCAGAGAAACACTAGCAGATAACATCTCAGTGAATCAGATCTTACATTTCGTTGCCTTCATTCCTGCAAAATCATCTATCACATCATCAAAATCAATTACATGCATTTTTTCTAATAAAGGCCTATTCATACTCTGTAATCATATAATAGGCTATATAAAAACAAAGGATTCTTCTCTTGTGTTGGTGCAGCAATGTTTTGGGGATTAGTGTTACCTTCTTTAGAGGCTCCGTGGTGTGACCCCCTAAATTGTGTTACCCGGGGTGGGGGTGGCCCCCCCCCATTACAATGCCAGTTTTGGACATCCATCCACACCCACTTATTGCCACTCCTCTCTCTGTCTCCACTCTTGACAGTTGCCAATGTTTCTTTTTCCTCATCCTCTTCTGCCTTTTGTGTCATTCTTCCTGCTACTTATCTTCAGAAACTCTTGAGGCCATATGTGCTTTTATTGAGACAAAAACCTGGAATGGACACCAACCTGCCTTCTTTACCTTCACATTCTCACCCTCTGCAACTCCCTACACTTACTGACCAATGTCTTCCTTTTAGGACAACCCACACATCACTTATTTCTACCTTCCTCTACCACCACACACTGACTTTACTGACCAACCTAGCCCTTAGTTACTGCCTGCTTTCTGTTGCCATTGTTATACTTTTTTTCTGATAAGGGCTGTTGCTTTCCCAGTTTTACATTGCATTTGTTTACTAATTTGGCCAATTTCACAAAAAATTCAAGAAAGGCCAATTTTAAAACAGGGGCCAGAATAAACAATGCAGATATTCCTGGCACTAAAATAACATTTTCTTTGTTCATTAGTCACGTTTCCAGGCCCCTCTTATATTACGCTTGCTTTTCATTTTGATGGATTTCTGGACTTCTTCTTGTCATCGATACTAAGGTTGGGAGACCACACTATCTCGTCTTCGCATTGGACACTCTTCTAATTCATGGAGAGGCGTCCTGTTCCACTTTGTGAAAATTGTCTAGTTCCTGTTTCAATTTCCCATATTCTACCAGACTGTCCTGTCTATCAACGAGCATGCAGAATTTTCCTCCAATGTCATCACTGCTCTAATGCTCTTACTTTATTTTTCCTCCTTGCTGACGGCCCCACCTTTGACACAGACTCCCTCTTCGACTTTTTGACAGCAACTGATTTGTTACACAAACATTGATAATCCTTCCTTTAGCATTCCTCACAGCTCCTCCTAACTTTACCTTTATTGTCATCTCCACCCTTATTTATCCTTAGATCCTGCATCAGTTCATACCCTGCGGAGCTGTATGACCCTGGTAGGTTTAGCGCTTCCTTTTGATTATAATAATTTTCATTTTGCATTTTTATTCACACAAAAAATAGATGATTTACTGTTACTCAGACTACTGCATAATTGTATAAATAATATCAGCGCATTCGTGAATGCATATTAGGCTCACCATTTGACATGTATTGGTCAAGAGTAAACGTGATTTGTTTACTCTTGAACATCAAAAATCGAACATTTCCGCTAGTTTGAGCTCAATTCCAACTACTTTTAGTCAGTAAACCATTCAAAATCACCTCTATTTCTGTAATATATCTTCCATTCTATCAAATGAGACCAAGGAAACAGCCATAAATACCATATGAAAATACACCACAGTCACATTTTTTTTCTCATTGTGCACCGTTTGCTGCAGGATTTTTTTAATACTGCGCACACTGACCATGCAGATGCTTTCTCTCATATGTACATCTACCAGCTTTCTCCCGCAAGATTTGAAGCCACTAGAATTTTGGCGTTGTTTTATGGGACTGATACCGGCTTCAAAGCCGTAATTTTACAGGACTGACACCGAAGGGGTTAAGGTCTCTGGTATTTCACCTAAATCTAAGCTCTTTCTCCAAAGAATACTGAGGGCTAGTGGTACTTTGCACTTTTTTTTTATAAATAGAGCATTCCATGAATCTGTTCCAGGTGCTGAGTGAGTGGTTATGTTATCCACTTCTCTTTCTCATTTACATAAACAACCTACCAAATGCATCTCAACTACTCAAACCCATACTATTTGCAGATGACACTACATAACGTCTTCTCTCGCCCAAGCCCTGACATACTAGCCAACATTGTAAATGCTGAATTGCAGAAAATATCTACCTGGATGATGACTAACAAGCCAACTCTCAATATTGATAAAACCTATTTCATTCAGTTTGGAAACAGAGCTACAAATGTACCACTTAACATAATGATAAACGGGTCCCTTGTCACAAACCTCAGAGGGAAAATTCTTAGGAATCCATCTTGACAGTGGCCTCAAATTTCAGACACATATACAACAAATTTCCAAGAAAGTCTCCAAGACCGTAGGAATACTATCCAAGATACGGTACTATGTTCCACAACCAGCTCTTCTTACCCTATATCACTCCCTCATTTACCTCTACCTCACCTATGGAATCTGCGCATGGGGCTCAACAACAACAACTCATCTCAGACCATTAATAACACAACAAAAGGCTGCAGTCAGAATGATGATAAATTCACACTCCAGACAACATACTCCACCAATATTAAAAAATCTAAACTTACTCACCATACAAGACATCCATACTTTTTACTGTGCCTATTACATACATAGAACACTAAACTCAAAAATTAACCCACAACTCAAACTTCTCCTTACCAACCTTAACAGAACACATGACCATAACACAAGGCACAGATCACTCTTCGATGTTCCCTGTGTCCATCTAACACTATGTAAAAACTCAATGCACAATAAAGGCCCAAAAATTTGGAATTCATTACCTGTGATTGGCAAAGAAATCCTGCCTGTACCTCAATTCAAAACTCTGCTGAAAAACCACCTACTCACCCAAAACTAAATACACAGTATTTAACATTACCTACAAAGTTAATTAATCACTTAAATGTATAAACCTGTTATAAATAATGCATACTTAGCTAACTTTGTTTATATAGCATTAACAAATAAAATAATCCATTCTCTTGTACTTGTACTTTGTAACTCATCTAATGACCATATAAACTGTTACTGCAATGCAATTAATTGTTTTAATTTGTTTGATCTGACTTAATAAATTGCATTACTTTCAACTTATGTTCAAAATAAATTGTCTACTATAATTTTTACCATTTAGTCTATTGTTAATTAATTTTAAGAATGCCCACAATGCTCTGCATATTAGGGGCTTTTGGCATGTACACCATTTATATCCATAACTATGTACATCTTTGTATCATGTCACAATAAAAATTATTATTATTTATTTTTCAAAATCTGTGAGCCTAGTACTAATGTCAGTTGATCTGCACAGCCTTCTGCATTCTCTACCTTGCTGTTATTTAGTGGGTTGCTGAACATCTACTCATAGTGTTCTTTTATTATTATTATTATTATAATCAAAAAGTAGTTCTTTTAGAATTTTACTCATTTCCTCTCAATACTGGTCCAGTTCTACAGGTAGTTCTTATCTTGAATTTTGTATAGGAATAGAAATATTTTGGGCTTCTTGCAATATCCTGTATGGCCTTTTGTTCCTCTTGTATTACTTCTGTTTGGTATGACATCCTAAGTTTTTGCTCTAATTCAGTGATCTCTTGGCTAAGACTATCTTCCATTGCTCGTATAAACCCGTTTTTTTTTCTGTACCATCTCTTACGCTCTCTCTATATCTGATCTTCTGGGTTTCCTCAATGGTACGTGTTTAATACAGACTTCTTCCAATAAAGGCTTATTTTATCAGCATTAAACCACTTGCTGTGGCTTTTATCCACCCTCAAAAAAATTTGTAGTTCAGCAGGAAATTTCTTGCAACTGTGTGGTCAGCAGAAGTACTTTCACCAGAAAATTTAATATTCAAACCATAGGCTTGTGTGGTCTCCACAACATATGCACCACTTTTAAACTTATCTACTACAGTGGACCCCCAGTTTACGTACTGCTCCAAACTCGAACAATTATGCAAGTGTATTTTTGTAAATGCTTTTGTAAGTGTATTTTTTTGGGGTATAAAAGGACTAATCTAATTTACATTATTCCTTATGGGAACAAATTCGTTTGGTAACGGCACTTGAACATTATTATTATAATCAAATAGAAGCACTAAACCACAGGGGTCATACAGCACTGCAGGTTATTGCAGGATGCAGGGATTATTATTATTATTATTATTATAATCAAATAGAAGTGCTAAACCTGGATGCAGGGAGAATGGGTTGTAAGAGGGAGATGGATGATTAGTAGGGTATGGATAGTGCAGGGATAGAGGGTAGCAAGAGATCAAGGTAGAAGGGACTGAGGGAGGTGCTAAAGGTATAATCTTCAGAGTTTGTGTAGTAAGTCAGTGTCTCTCAAACGGCACTTGAACAGCATTCTGGAACGAATTAATTATGTAAACCGGGAGTCCACTGCATCTCAATTTTCTTCATAACATCAAAAATTTTATGCGTGTGTTGTTTCTTTGCACTTCCAGGATCAATCATGCCACCTGGGTGCTATGGTTATTATGCAAGAGACAAGAAGAGATGACGAAAAGATAAAAACATTCATTAACACATGCTGAGTACAGTATTAAACACTAGTTAAGGCAATAATATAAAAACAGTAATAAAATAAATAGCAATAAAAATAAATATCGCACCAGCACTAAACCCACATGGATCATACAGTGCTGCAGGGAGGTATGTAAGAGGGTAGAAATGTTTGATTAGGAGTGTGAGGGTTAGTTAAGGTGGGGAAAGGGGAGAGGTTAGTGCAAGAGTAAAATTTAAAAAGATACAAGCCAGTTTTTGTTAAAAGTCGAATGTCTACATCAGAGATGGGTTAAACCAAAAAAGGAGAAGGGGTGTGGGAGAGGACATGTAGGGCTTATTCAGTGAAAGCAGTCAAACCCTGCTACAAGAGTAAGGTGACTCAGCACTGATGGAATAAAGGGAAGTATGGATGGTGGGTTGAAGGTATAAGCTCGTATAAACCACAAGGATGACCAATTACTCAATACAACTCCCTCTTCTTCTTCAGTGGAAAATGAAACATGCTAATCTTTGTTTTTGTTTAATAGCAGGTTACTCTATGCCCCTAAGTGGGGTTGGTCTCTTGAAGCACCAAACCCAATCACAGCTTCAAAGCAACATGCAATTACCTTTGATTATTTAGTACCAATTAATATATGAAGATATGGTCTATATAAGATCTTGTATAAAAACACACCCAGAGGATAGTTACACATGATGCTATGATAACCTGTGGTATTCACACACTCCTTCAAGACAATATGAAGGAATACTTCTGAACCTAAAAACCTGCTTTTCTTCGATGTTAGTGAGCAGTAATACTGGTGCCCAACTGGCTGACTGCTGTGTAAACACAAGCCAGATATTACTAATATTAGACTTTAATGATTATGACCCAAAATATTAATGAGATTGTTTGACAATGATTCTTCATAGGCACTATGAATGGAAGTTTCCCGTAGAAAGGTACAGTAATTAAAAACGATCTATAATATAATGACCAACACCAAAATACAGTATATAATACACCATACTACACTGCTCTTCAGAAAGTCCATTTTGTCAAATATTAAATTTTTTTATCATAACACTTCCAGTCTCTATGCATACATAAAATAAGACCACTGCCTGTATTTACAAAATAAGGTGTTACATTAGGCCATATCACTTGCACTACAGATATATAAAACAAGTCCAATTTCTCACACTATACGTACACAATAGTTAAGACATTCATTCTTGTAGTGTACAGTAAACAGGGATAGTATTAACTGGATGTGCAGGCATAATGCTGACACATATGGGTATTAGATTATAAGCAGGAAAAGCTGCTTTTGGAAAAGATTTGCTCAGGGTAGAGCTCTATTTCATTCTGCATAAAGCTCTACCATGAAACAGTCCCAACAGAAGCTTGTTCTGCATATTGTGTCCTCATGCCCAGGGAAGTATTAACTATATGTCCAAATTAGATTTCATTTCCACTTATGATTAATAGCAATGGTATTAATATTCCATGTCTCAACAATTAATGTCTTAGTGCATATACAGTATTTAAAATAAAAAATATTACTGAATCTTTAAACACATCCCTTGTCCAGTGTACAAGATGTCAATTTTATGTCTTTTTAAACTTTAAAGAAATTATTATAAATGACTGCCATATCCAGGCGAGATTAAAAGCACGTACTGTATATCCAAAACTGTAGGCTGCTTACTATGTATAGTTCAACTTTTTAAATATTACACAACATACAATGTATACTGCATACAGGATTTGTGTATCAAGAAATGTATAGTACACAGTAAACCCTCTTAGACTGATACTTTGTTGCAACACTTTGGAAAGTACAACCAAAAATTCTGATATCACAGGGAAGTATCTTGAAAATGTGTGCTGCAAACCTAAAGAACTTAAATAACTTGTGATATTTGGGTTGTAAAGTGTGAAGGTGTTTACAAACTGCTTGCTGGGTCATGAGCAGTCTCCCCCTCGTCTGCAGCTCTTCTTGCTGAGGAAAAATAAGTCCCATCACCTAGACAGTGGTTTTCCATAACTGACTTTTCAAAAATCTATATACAGTAACTTACAAATGTTTAATGTATACAAAACACTTGTATAAAAGGTTTGAAGGGAATATTCAGAGTGCATTTATATCAAGGTTCCACAAAAGTCCAGTACATATATTAAGTTATTATAAAGCTATTCTATATATGTACCACAATTTTTTTGCAAATGCGATTGAAAAAGTGCCTCCAAAATTATGTAACAAGTATTATGAAAACCTTTTCACATGCTATTTAATTTCGGATACACTTTTTCCAATTGCACTCGCAAAAAAAAAAAAAGTACATATTGTCATCCATAGTCACAATTAAACTAATTATACAACATTCCCAAGAGTTTTAGTGATATTTCTCAAACTGTTGAACATGTTTGTATTCAACCCTTTCAGGGTCCAAGCTGTAGATCTACGCATTGCCCACAGGGTCCAAACCGTAGATCTACGCCATGAGCTCAGCTCACTCAGATAAGCTGTGATCGGTAAATTTGGGCCTAGATATGAGAGAATGCATCTGTGTGGTAAGTGTGCCCCATATAAAGTAAATCCTGAAGCACGCAGTGCATAATGAGGAAAAAAAACTGCTACTGTGTTTTTCAATTAAAACAGCAACTTTGTGTATTTTCATGTGGTTTTTATGGTTGTATTCGGGGTTTCTTGGTCTCATTTGATAGAATGGAAGATATATTACAGAAATAGAGATGATTTTGATTGGTTTTAGTACTGAAAATAGCTTCTAATTGAGCTCAAAGTAGCCGAAATGTTTGATTTTTGCTGATTTTCAAGAGTAAACAAATCACATCATGCGACCAATACACGTCAACTGGTGGGTCTAATATACGTTTACAAATGCACTGATAGTGTTCATACAATTATTACAATATTGCATAAGAGTAATTCATCTATTTTTTGGTGTGAATAAAAATTTATGTAAATCAAAAATCAAAATGGAATTCATCTGTAAAGCCTGAAAACGTAACTAATAAACAGAGAAAATGTTATTTTAGTACCAGGAATGCCTGCATTGTTTATTCTGAATTCTGTTTTGAAATTTGAATATTTTGAACTGTGTGTGAAATTGGCAAAATTACCAATTTCTGATCACTTTATTGGCTACTTGCAATAGTTGACTGGGCAGTTTCTTGTGCTCAATCGATAAAATTGAAGTAATACTAACGAAATAGCTAAGAATTTGGTCAACTGGAATAATGTAATTGGAAAATGGGTATTAACAAAGGGGATATAAATAAGGTCTTGAGGATATCTCTCCAAGAGAGAACCGGCAATAATGGATTCAAATTAGATAAGTTTAGATTTAGAAAGGATATAGGAAAGTATTGGTTTGGAAATAGGGTAGTTGATGAGTGGAACAGTCTGCCTAGTAGGGTTATTGAAGCAAGGACCTTGGGTAGTTTCAAATTTAGGTTGGATAAATTCATGAGTGAGAGGGGTTGAATTTGAGTGGGAATTGCACATGAGTAAATAGAATTATCAAAGCTTATTTCTTGGGAAGCATTGAAGATTGGGTTGAACAAATATTCTGTTAGTGGGATGGAATGTGAAGGACCTGCCTAGTATGAGCCAACAGGCCTGCTGTAGTGTTCCTCCTTTCTTATGTTCTTATGCCTAAAATGGGAGTCAAATTGGGCAAAATCACCGATATGTAAATATTGCTGACACAGTCAAATTCGCGAGTGTAATTTCGTCAGTTTTCCACAAAATTTCGTAATTTTTGTTTTATTACCTTCAGAAAAAGATTCTCTACCATTTCATAAGAAAAACTAAAAAAATTTTTTTTTTTTAAATTCTTGGACCATGTGGACAATGCGTAGATCTACAGCTTGGACCCTAAAAGGGTTAATAATACAGTGAAGTGTTTAAATGCTTAAGTTGTGTAGTGGTATGTACCATCATGATGGCAGTGCAATAAATACAACAGTCAACTGTTTGCACACTCCATATTCTGAAGATTCCCCACACCTTGTTAGGCAAGGCAAGCTAATCTTTATTTTGCTGTTTAATAAAATGATGGAATATGTACAGCATGGGCAACTCTGCCAGATGCTGCCCTGTTTACTTATATTATCAACACAGCAGTAATATGTTGAGGAGGCAGAGGTGTGCCATTAACCTATTAACACTGGCTTCACTTGGACCAGTGTGATGTAGAATACTCCTTGGAAAAATAAACACATAAGCAGTATAATGTGATCCTTTATTGACAACGTTTCGCCCACGCAGTGGGCTTTATCGAGCCCACTGCGTGGGCGAAACGTTGTCAATAAAGGATCACATTATACTGCTTATGTGTTTATTTTTCCATTGTGTCGGTATTTTATACCATTTATTTCCATCAGAATACTCCTTCATTTATCCTCCACCAAACAGGCCCTATAAGCAACGACGACACAAAATAAAAGTTCAGAAAATCTACGCTGCATAATGAAGAGTTAGATACAGCAGTCTTCAGGCTGGCAATACTGCTGGGAGCCAAAACCAAAGTGGGCAGCTGTCTCCCCTATCCCAGACACTATTTTCTTGGTTATTGCTTTTCCTAATGTATTCATCTTTAATACATTTGGTATAGGTGTAGGAAGTTCCTGTATGTTTTGTATAATTTGTTAAGGAAATGTGGCTTTTATTTTTATATTGCTGACATACTGAGTGGCTCAGCTTGTACTGCCTTCCACATTTTTGTATTAATATTTTTGGTTTACTCTGATTTTATCAAATTCATCTACAATCTTTGATGTGCGTGTGTTTGGACTAAGTGTGGGGAATTTCTATAGTTTTGATGCAATTTGGTAAAGAATTGTGGCTTATATTTTTAATGTGTCAGGTGATCAACGTCACTATACTACCCACCTCCAGGACTGTACTATCCCACCCCACCTACAAGAGTACTGGCACTGTACTTCCCGGGTTAACCCTTCTCACATTCTTCAAGTAACAACTAACAGAATGTGAGGCAAGTTATGTTCCTCACTTTTTGTAACATATCAGATTCAAAAAATGTAACTAAAGCACTATGAAAGGGTTTACTGTATATGCTTGTCCATGTGTTTAGAAGGATTAAGCATGTGCACTTACAAATCTGAGTTTGCAAGTGATAAGTTCTTCAGTTCACCTTGCAAAGTGACAAGCAAATTACTTTTATCATAAAATGTTTCAAAACCTGATCAATAAACAGGTAAATCCCACATGGATAGAAAAACATGGAGGAGAAAGGATGTGTATACAGCATTTTAACCTCAGCCTAGAGACCCTCTTCAGCAGGTAATCTACTCAGTGCTTTATTTTCCACCCATTTGGTATTTAACAGTTTCATACAGTGCCTATGCTTAAACCCATAGATGAAGTAAAGTTCTTTCATTCCAAATTAATGGAATGATATATGGAAATGAGTTACAAATGCAACTCTCATTCCTCAGTGCCTTGTAGGGTATTACATCACCCCTTCCAGAATTGCATAGTAACATCAGATTGGGTTCATTATTGTGATGTAATCTGGCTTGATCCAAGCAACAGGGCAGTTCTAATTCCTTGGATCAAGAGGCCTTCTCCAGCCTCAAAGCCCCCACTTTGAAGGTTACATGAGGTGAGTCTGTAAAAGGCCACACCAATATCTCCCACAAGATCACACATTCAGAACCACTTTCAAATTATTTGAGGCACTGCAAAATACAATAGTTTCATTCTATAACCACAGAAAAAAAAAATCAGTGGTACAGCAGGTGCATATCATGTAATGCAGAACAAACCACAACAATTAACATCTCTGCTACCAAACACACACAAAATATTACCCTCACACTGGACTGTCAGTACACTAAACATGAGAGAGATGATGACAACTTTCAATACCGATGATGCAGTATACAATGTAGTCAGTGTATCTGTGTGTGCGTGTTTTATTTTTATGTATGTATGTATGTATGAATGAGAAGAGAGTCAGGGGATATTACGGAGATTGTAAAGGTGAAGTAAAATGGAGGGAGACAGACAAAATAGAAATGAAAAGGGGAGTGAAACAGGAGTGGGAAGAAGAGACTGAGAATGAGAGGAAGGATGTGGGAAGAAGAGACTGAGAATGAGAGGAAGGATGTGGGAAGAAGAGACTGAGAATGAGAGGAAGGATGTGGGAAGAAGAGACTGAGAATGAGAGGAAGGATGTGGGAAGAAGAGACTGAGAATGAGAGGAAGGATGTGGGAAGAAGAGACTGAGAATGAGAGGAAGGATGTGGGAAGAAGAGACTGAGAATGAGAGGAAGGATGTGGGAAGAAGCAGACAGTAGCAACAATGAAGGAAAATGAGGGAGATGAGAGGGAAGAAATGATAAAGAAAGAGCAAAGAGAGGGAGAACCAGAAAAATGAGCGAGAAATAAGTAACCATCTCTAGTCTTAAACACCAGATTTCTTTATAACTATCACCAACTATGAAATCAATGAAATAACTGGTAAACCACTACTTTAAAACATGAATTATATGTCAATGCAAATAGGTGATCATGTAACAGCCATAGGCAAATGCTATGGAAAAACTATGCAAGCAATGAAGGCAGTGCTTGGATGATACCTTTCTCATCCCTACATTTCTTGAAGCTCATCTTGCAAATCTTGAAACATTGGATTACCTAATCAAATAAAATGAAATCCTGATAAACCATTTAAATAGCAGTCAACTACTTAGTGACAAAAAAAAAAAAAAAATGTGGGATTGGGCTGCAGAAGTGATGCTTCTCAGAATTATTAACAGATATCTTGTCGCTATCTACTGATGGTTCCAGAGATCATTGCTCTCACAGCATGGTCTTAGACCAGGCCTTCTATACTGGAAAGGAAATATTGCAGGACTAAGAAATATTAAGAAACACACAGGAAAGTAACAGAAAAGTAAAGATAACCGAATCATAATCTTTCAACGCACCGGCCGTATCCCACCGAGGCAGGGTAGCCCAAAAAGAAAAACAAAAGAAGGGGTTACTAGCCCCTTGCTCCCGAAATAACTGAATGTAAGTAGAAATTTAAAAGATTTACCTGTTTTCTCACATGTTAATAGGACAAAGAAAAGTGAATACAAAAGCATACTGCTGACAATATTAAAGAAAAGGCAAGTGCAGAGCAAGTGCTTATTGGAACAACATAATAATAAAAGCTTGCTTTATGTGTTTCTTCAACACTTATGCTGTATGTGAAGAATGAACAAAAAAGTTGGGTAAACAACATGCCTGTATTTCCATTTCTGTTTAGGTTGCTAAAATATTAAATCATTGCTTAACTAGTTGCAAATCAGCTTTTAGCAGGCAACTAAAAATTACAGAACAAAATAACTTGTGTTAATTGTGATAATCAGATCTTATACTTCACTGAAATTGAGACTAGCCTCTCAACAAGAAAATAATATGAGCTCAAGAGCTCACCCTGCTTACAGCTCATTTTTCATGCTTAAACTTGCTATCTTCATCTAGAATAGACTGTCTGGATGGCAAATGCCTCCTAAAAAAACTACAGATATTAAAGCTGTATTTATTCTAACAAGACTACAAAACAAACAGCAAATGAAAAGTGAATGATTACATAAAAGTGTATACAGAGGGCCATTATAAGAGGCATAAGAGTGGTGCAAACAACCTTGACTCCAGCAATAAGGAGGGAGAGATGGGGCTGGGAACCCATCTTCTCCGTGTGTGCCTCCCCACCAGGTGAAAGTGCCAAACTGGGGTAAAGATCGTCATTTTCAAACTTGACTGAGAACCATGTACTGAAGAGGTGAACACATTCTAATGTGTATTCAAATAGGATGAAATGGTATACTGCCATCAAGTAGAAGATAAAAGGTGAAGATAAAAGTTGCAGAACAAGCTTTTGTTGAGACATTTTACTCTGAATATAGAGCTTTATCAAACCAATAATAAAGCTCTACTCTGAGCAAAAACACTGTCACAGTCTCTCTATCTCCACCTTTGTTTTTGTTTTTCATTACTGTTGGCAGTACACCTTTGTATTCAGCTTACAAAGAGCATTTTGATTCTTTTCAATATTCAAGGTAAACTCTAAAATTTAAAAAAAAAAAAAAAAATTGCTCACAGACATAATGGTAATTAATGAAAAAGTGTTATGAGCACCTGATATCACCTTGCTGCTGAGATACTTTTTGCATTCATCATACTTTTAGAGAATAGCTCTGAAGCTGCCAACAAAATTCAATATAAAAAGGTAACTTTCTTTTATTCTAATTAAAAATGAACATTCACCATTTTGTATACTCCATTACACCATGCTTATTGTTTCAATATCATTCCACACATTGAAGCAGCTCACCATGCATACTGATCACAGCTCATTCTAGAGAACTTTCACCAATGAAGACCTCCAAGGCACATCATTTAAGAAAACAAAAAAAATACACACATTCAATAATGATCATTTGTAAATACTATCTAAATAAAATATGGAATGATGGTATCTACACAAAAATAATGCAATTAAAAAAATTGAATGTTAATGAGACAAGCAAAGCTCTGCAGTATAAACAAGATACCAAGATGATGACTTTCGTACAAAACACGTGATTTGCTTTATTCCTTTGTCTGTTCATCCTTCACAGTCATCTTCTCCATTTCTTTGGAAACATCATTTGCTGTTCCATCATCTGTCGTGGATTTGGGTGTCTGGTCAGCTTTCACTTCCACCTTTTTATCGTCACTTTTCTTTAGCTCCTCTTCCTTCGTTTTAACCTCCGCCACGGTTACAATACCACGAGCTTCGTCAAATGCTTCTTTAAAGATACGGGCATCTAGAGAGTAGGAAAAAAACAATATTGGAAACAAAAAATAAATGTCAATTCTGCTGTTGGAACGAGTCACAACAAACAAATTAGAGATGAAAGTAGATGACATTTCAGCAAATCCTGGGCTAATATTAAGGCAAGTGGCTTGACACGGTCCAGGAGACCAAAATGTTAATTTGTATTAATAATATTAATTTACTAGGTAGTAGGTTGGTAGACAGCAACCACCCAGGGAGGTACTACCATCTTGCCAAATGAGTGTAAAACGGAAGCCTGTAATTGTTTTACATGATGGTAGGATTGCTGGTGTCTTTTTTCTGTCTCATAAACATGCAAGATTTCAGGCATGTCTTGTTACTTCTACTTACACTTAGGTCACATTACACATTCATGTACAAGCATATATATATACACACCCCTCTGGGTTTTCTTCTATTTTCTTACTAGTTCTTGTTCTTATTTCCTTTTATCTCCATGGGGAAGTGGAACAGAATTCTTCCTCCGTAAGCCATGCGTGTCGTAAGAGTCGACTAAAATGCCGGGAGCAAGGGGCTAGTAACCCCTTCTCCTGTATACATTATTAAAGTTAAAAAGAGAAACTTTTGTTTTTCTCTTTGGGCCACCCCGCCTTGGTGGAAAGCGGCCGATTTGTTAAAAGAAGAATATTAATTTCTAGGTAGTAGGTTGGTAGACAGCAACCACCCAGGGAGGTACTACCATCCTGCCAGGTGACTGTGAAACAGAAACCTGAAACTGTTTTACATGATGGTAGGATTGCTGGTGTCTTTTTTCTGTCTCATAAACATGCAAGATTTCAGGTACATCTTGCTACTTCTACTTACACTTAGGTCACGCTACACAAACATGTACACGTTTATGTATACACACTCATCTGAGTTTTCTTTGATTTTATCTTAATAGTTCTTGTTCTTATTGCTTTTCCTTTCATATCCATGGGGAAGTGGAATAAGAATCTTTCCTCCATAAGCCATGCGTGTTGTAAAAGTCAACTAAAATGCCGGGAACAATGGGCTAGTAACCCCTTTTCCTGTATAGCTTACTAAAAAGAAAAAGAAGAAAACCGTCAAAGTGGGATGTTTGAATGTGTGTGGATGTTGTGCGAATGATAAGAAAGAGATGATTGTAGATGTTATGAATGAAAAGAAGCTGGATGTCCTGGCTTTAAGTGAGACAAAGCTGAAGGGGGTAGGAGAGTTTCAGTGGGGAGAAATAAATGGGATTAGGTCAGGGGTTTCAAATAGAGTTAGAGCTAAAGAAGGAGTGGCAATAATGTTGAATAATCAGTTATGGCAGGTAAAGAAGGAATATAAATGTATAAATTCAAGGATTATGTGGAGTAAAATTAAGGTTGGATGTGAAAAGTGGGTTATAGTAAGTGTTTATGCACCTGGAGAAGAGAGAAGTGTAGAGGAGAGAGAGAGATTTTGGGAAATGTTGAGTGAGTGTGTGGGGAGTTTTAAACCAAGTGAGAGAGTAATTGTGGGTAAAAATGTTGTGTAGGGAGTAGTAGGTAAATTTGGGGTGGCAGGGGTAAATGTAAATGGGGAACCATTAATTGAGCTATGTGTAGAAAGAGGTTTAGTAATAAGTAATACATATTTTATGAAAAAGAGGATAAATAAATATACAAGGTATGATATAGCACGTAAGGAAAGTAGTTTGTTGGATTATGTATTGGTGGATAAAAGGTTGATGGGTAGGCTTCAGGATGTACATGTTTATAGAGGGGCAACAGATATATCGGATCATTATTTGGTTGTAGCTATAGTTAGAGTAAAAGGTAGATGGGACAAAAAGAAAATGGCAACAGCAAGTAAGAGAAAGGTAAAAGTGTATAAACTAAGGGAGGAGGAAGTTAGGGTGAGATATAAGCAACTATTGGCAGAAAGGTGGGATAGTGCAAGTATGAGTAGTGGGGGGTTGAAGAGAGTTGGGATAGTTTTAAAAATGCAGTATTAGAATGTGGGGCAGAAGTTTGTAGCTATAGGAGGGTGGGTGCAGGAGGAAAGAGGAGTGAGTGGTGGAATGAAGAAGTAAAGGGTGTGATAAAAGAGAAAAAGGTAGCTTATGAGAGGTTTTTACAAAACAGAAGTGTTAATAGAAGAGCAGAGTATATGGAGAGTAAAAGAAAGGTGAAGAGAGTGGTGAGAGAGTGCAAAAGAAGAGCGGATGAAAGAATGGGAGAGGCTCTGTCAAGAAATTTTGCTGAAAACAAGAAAAATTTTTGGAGTGAGATAAACAAGGTAAGAAAGCCTAGGGAACGAATGGATTTGTCAGTTAAAAACAGAGTAGGGGAGTTAGTAGATGGGGAGCTGGAGGTATTGGGTAGATGGCGGGAATATTTTGAGGAACTTTTAAATGTCGATGAAAAAAGGAGGCGGTAATTTCATGTACTGGCCAGGGAGGTACAACAGCGTTTAGGAGTGAAGAAGAGCAGGATGTGAGTGTGGGGAGGTGCGTGAGGCATTATGTAGAATGAAAGGGGTAAAGCAGCTGGAACTGACGGGATCATGACAGAAATGTTAAAAGCAGTGGGGATATAGTGCTGGAGTGGTTGGTATTTTTGTTTAATAAATGTATGAAAGAGGGGATGGTACCTAGGGATTGGCAGAGAGCATGTATAGTTCCTTTATATAAAGGAAAGGGGGATAAAAGAGAGAGTAAAAATTATAGGGGAATAAGTTTACTGAGTATACCAGGTAAAGTGTATGGCAGGGTTATTATTGAAAGAATTAGAGGTAAGACAGAGTAGGATTGCAGATGAGCAAGGAGGCTTTAGAGTGGGTAGGGGATGTGTAGATCAAGTGTTTACAGTGAAGCATATATGTGAACAGTATTTAGATAAAGGTAGAGAAGTTTTTATTGCATTTATGGATTTAGAAAAGGCATATGATAGAGTGGATAAGGGAGCAATGTGGCAAATGTTGCAAGTGTATGGAATAGGTAATAAGTTACTGAAGGCCGTAAAGAGTTTTTATGAGGATAGTGAGGCTCAGGTTAGGGTGTGTAGGAGAGAGAGAGATTACTTCCCGGTAAAAGTAGGTCTTAGACAGGGATGTGTAATGTCACCATGGTTGTTTAATATATTTATAGATGGGGTTGTAAAAGAAGTAAATGCTAGGATGTTGGGCAGGAGGGCATGGGATTAAATTATGGAGAATTAAATGCAAAATGGGAGTTGACACAGTTACTTTTTGCTGATGATACTGTGCTTATGGGAGATTCTAAAGAAAAGTTGCAAAGATTAGTGGACGAGTTTGGGAGAGTGTGTAAAGGTAGAAAGTTAAAAGTGAACATAGATAAGAGTAAGGTGATGAGGATATCAAACGATTTAAATAAAGAAAAATTGGATATCACATTGGAGAGAGGGATTATGGAAAAAGTAATTTTTTTTTTTTTTTCAACAAGTCGGCCGTCTCCCACCGAGGCAGGGTGACCCAAAAAGAAAGAAAATCCCCAAAAAGAAAATACTTTCATCATCATTCAACACTTTCACCACACTCATACATAATCACTGTCTTTGCAGAGGAGCTCAGATACGACAGCTGAGAAAAGTCCCTCCCAGCTGTCACTATCTCAGACCCCTCCTTTAAAGTGCAGGCATTGTACTTCCCATTTCCAGGACTCAAGTCCAATTAAATCAATTAACTGGTTTCCCTGAATCCCTTCACAAAATGTTACCCTGCTCACACTCCAACAGATCGTCATGTCCCAAAAACCATTCGTCTCCATTCACTCCTATCTAACACGCTCAACACTTGCTTGCTGGAAGTCCAAGCCCTCGCCCACAAAACCTCCTTTACCCCTTCCTCCAACCTTTTCTAGGACGACCCCTACCCCGCCTTCCTTTCCCTACAGATTTATACGCTTCCAAGTCATTCTACTTTGATCCATTCTCTCTAAATGACCAAACCACCTCAACAACCCCTCTTCAGCCCTCTGACAAATACTTTTAGTAACTCCACACCTTCTCCTAATTTCCACATTCCGAATTTTCTGCATAATATTTACACCACACATTGCCCTTAGACAGGACATCTCCACTGCCTCCAGCCTCCTCCTCGCTGCAGCATTTGCAACCCATGCTTCACACCCATATAAGAGTGTTGGTACCACTATACTTTCGTACATTCCCTTCTTTGCCTCCATGGATAACGTTTTTGTCTCCACAGATACCTCAATGCACCACTCACCTTTTTCCTTCATCAATTCTATGGTTAACCTCATCCTTCATAAACCCATCCTCTGACACGTCAACTCCCAAATATCTGAAAACATTTACTTCTTCCATAATCCCTCTCTCCAATGTGATATCCAATTTTTCTTTATTTAAATCGTTTGATACCCTCATCACCTTACTCTTATCTATGTTCACTTTTAACTTTCTACCTTTACACACTCTCGCAAACTCGTAAATGTTTTCAGATATTTGGGAGTTGACGTGTCAGCGGATGGGTTTATGAAGGATGAGGTTAACCATAGAATTGATGAAGGAAAAAAAGGTGAGTGGTGCGTTGAGGTATCTGTGGAGACAAAAAACGTTATCCATGGAGGCAAAGAAGGGAATGTACGAAAGTATAGTGGTACCAACACTCTTATATGGGTGTGAAGCATGGGTTGCAAATGCTGCAGCGAGGAGGAGGCTGGAGGCAGTGGAGATGTCCTGTAGAATGACTTGGAGAGCATATAAATCTGTAGGGGAAGGAAGGCGGGGTAGGGGTCGTCCTAGAAAAGGTTGGAGGGAAGGGGTAAAGGAGGTTTTGTGGGCGAGGGGCTTGGACTTCCAGCAAGCATGTGTGAGCGTGTTAGATAGGAGTGAATGGAGACGAATGGTTTTTGGGACATGACGATCTGTTGGAGTGTGAGCAGGGTAACATTTTGTGAAGGGATTCAGGGAAACCAGTTAATTGATTTAATTGGACTTGAGTCCTGGAAATGGGAAGTACAATGCCTGCACTTTAAAGGAGGGGTCTGGGATAGTGACAGCTGGGAGGGACTATTCTCAGCTGTCGTATCTGAGCTCCTCTGCAAAGACAGTGATTATGTATGAGTGTGGTGAAAGTGTTGAATGATGATGAAAGTATTTTCTTTTTGGGGATTTTCTTTCTTTTTGGGTCACCCTGCCTCGGTGGGAGACGGCCGACTTGTTGAAAAAAAAAAAAAAATTAATTTATATTGCTGGCCTTTACACATGTAAAGCAATTGAGTTGAAAATAAAAAAATTCAATTCCACCTGGAGAAGTACCTAATTTGGAAAGCACATAATATGATCCACAAGGTAGTGAAATAAACAAAATTGACTTTTATACTCTTATGAGAGGATAATAGCACCTCCCTGCAGTAATAAGACATCTTTTGCATTCACATCCCAACCAGTGAATCTTTCCAGTATGTAATTCAATTTTTGAATTGCCAAGTAAATAAGCCATTATTTCCAGTTTTGGTGGTTTGGTACAGTACTTTGAACTTCCTGCCTTGTGGTATACAACTGTCTTCTTCATTAATCTGGGTGCTGGTGCTAGGACTTCTTTTGGGAGGTTCACCTAAAAAATACTTTTTGATGAATGAAAACACGTTTCTGATGAGGGTTCAATGAACCATAGTGACAAGTCATCCAATGTCAGTGGTCTTTCCTTGGCTGCTACAAACACTGTGCTCAAGAGCACAAGCAACAGAGAGAACAAGCAACAATTGCATGCATGTGAAAGAGAAAAGCCAGAGGAAGGAGACTGGGCACAAAGTGACAAGGGTCTATATTTGTGCTGTATTTTATCAATTCAAGAATGCTGATCTCAAATTTGAAAACAAAAGTAACCTAACAGGTAACAATATTTCCTTTCCTTTCCTCTGACTTGGGTATTTGGTCCTTTATTATTATTTCCCCCCCTCTGTGTTCTTGTTCCTACCCTTTGTGGGCCCCTAGCTCCCTTGCAGTGCTCCTCTTTCTTAGTATTTGACTGACTCCACTACTACTACCTCTCTTCCTCCTTTCCTACCTCTCTTCTCCCGTCCCTGTCTGCTGGCCTATATATACTCCCTCCTTCTCTCATTTTTGTTAGTGTGACTTTGTAAATGGTCCAAGTCAGACCGAAACGTCGTGGTAAGTTACTCTCTCCTATGTGTGGGTTATTTGTGTATTGTTCCAGTCACGGTATTGTGCCTTTTTTTGGTATTTATACCCATTCTTCATTTATTCAGACTTCTTACAATAAATATATTCACCACTCACTATAAGCTAAGGACAAAAATATTTTAAATTAAATAATGTGTGTACTTTATATGAATTTTTTGACCTAGCTCTATTGCTCACTTAATAGTATATTATAGTGTAAACATGTTATCAGGCTTTTATAAACATTTGAAAGTGAAAAAAGGGCTATGATTCATTTTACAGCGATTTTCACTTTAAAGCAGTAGCCCAGAACCTAACCTGCTGTAGAAGCGGGTCCTGTCTGTACTATGAAGCGGCAATTATTCATAGTCACCGCTTCGAGAATTCGAGTTCTTGAATTGAATGTCTTCTTGTGTAAAAAAATTGTACCTATAAACTACTAGATTATAACCCTAATAATTTTTCTTATAATCATGTACAGTGGACCCTCGCTATTCGAACACTCCAAACTCGCCCTTTTATGTAAGTTTATTATTGTAAGTGCTTTTATAAGTGTATTTTTGGGGGTCTGAAACAGACTAATCTAATTTACATCATTCCTTATGGGAATAAATTCGTTTGGTAACAGCACTTGAACAGCATTCTGGAATGAAGAATGTTAGAAAGTCGGGGGTCCACTGTATAATGATACAGTGGACCCCCGGATTTCGTACTGCTCCTAACTCGAACAATTATGTAAGTGTATTTTTGCAAGTGCTTTTGTAAGTATATTTTTGGGAGTCTAAACGGACTAATCTAATTTACATTATTCCTTATGGGAAAAAACTCGTTAGGTAATGGCACTCGAACAGCATTCTGGAACGAATTATGGCCGATAACCGGGGGTCCACTGTACAGTGGACCCTCGGTTAACGAATACCCCGGAAATCGTGCAATTATGTAAGTATAATTTTGTAAGTTCTTGTGGAAGTGTATTTTTGGGGGTCTGAAATAGACTAACCTACGTGAAATTTTTCCTTAAGGGAGTAAATTCGTTCGGTAATGGCACTTGAGCAGACTTCAGGAGTGAAGTTTTTACGAAACTCGGGGGTCCACTGTATATTCAATCTACTGTTACTAAGAATAGTCACTGCTCTCAGAATTTGAGTTCTTGAATTTAATGTGGTGTAATGAAAAAATGTACTGATATACTTACTAGACTATAACCCAGACTCAAGTCCAGCTAACTGGTTTACCTGAATCCCTTCACAAAATATTACCCTGTTCACACTCCAACAGCTCATAAAGTCCCAAAAACCACTCATCTCCATTTACTCCTGACACACTCACATGTGCCTGCTGTATGTCCAAGCCCCTTGCACACAACCTCTTTTACCCCCTCCCTCCATTGGGTGTCACCCAATTCTGTATAAACACTATTATGTGAAAATAAACTGACTGAAAAGCAAGGGAGGCCTAGGTATATTTGGATGTTCTACTGTATTTACAAAGCACACTAGAACCTTTTGGTTATTCGACACTTAACACATTCTGTTTCCAAGATCACAGTCTGCAATCCATGTCCATAAAACATTATGTCACTGGCCAAGAGTGTGAATACACTTAGAGAAAAGAAGAAATGGTGGACCATTTATGCCAAAGAAAGATGCTGGGCTTTCAGTCTGGCAAACAGCCTTTGGGGAGAGTGGTAACCCACCCAGAAAAAAAGAGGCTCCCCTACCCCTAGGCACAAACCACCAACTTTAAGGCAACCAGGTGTTTGGGGGAGGGAAGGGACCTGTATTTTCAGTATTGCTGATGAAACGGTGGGAGAACTGAATGGCGTGAATGCACATCAATTTTGCATTGTGCATGAAATTTCTGAAAACAATGCCTGATAAAAAACGTCAGTTTTTTCACAATGGTCACGTATTTTGAGTATTGCTGATGATTTGGCAACAAATAAGCAGCATGCACATAAGTCAGTTATGCACTATACTCTATTAATAAACAATGCCTAAAACAAAACAAAAATTCTGTAATTAAAATGTCTTAAAAGGGACAGGTTGAGGGAGGATGCTTATACCTTGATTGGGCACTTCCCTAATGTGACTTCTCAGATTTGGAATCAGCATTCTCAATTTATTAAAAAACACATTTATTTCAGTAGCAGATAAATTATTCTAGTTGTTGTCCAATGTAATACTGTACCACAGTAAATTCTTATGCATTTAACCTTATCCTGTCAAAAAGTTGTTATATAGGAAGAAAAGAGAAGAACCCTTTAAGGTCTCACACTGCCTGGGGAACGGGAGGCAATTAGGGTTTATGTGAGGAAGGGGAATTTAGCACCTGCAGGTATCCCTTGAAGGGATACCAGCAGGTAACATATCCATTATTTATGTATGATGTGCATAACATGTATAAAGTAATTTACAGAGGAAATTTCCTCTGCAGCAAAATATTTATGTTCAAGAGAGTTCTCACAATATTACATTTTTTGTTGTTTTGTTTTCTACACTAACCATTCTCCACTAAGGTAGCATGACAAGAATATATGATGTTGCAAGCTGACAGGCTCCAAGAAAGACACTGTTTACAATGAAACCTTTACAATATTTTGGCCAGAAATGGATTATATCAAGTAAAGTTCAGTCCTGGGCAAAATGTCAATTCAGTGAGTTTGTTACAATCATGTCATTACGATTGCCTGAATCATAATAAAGAGTTATCCTGCCAACAGTGTCTGTCTCACCAGATAGACAAAGGGTACACATTACATTCCTGTATACTCAGAAGAATAAAAAAAACACAATACCATAGCTAAAATAATTCACCAAAAACCCGAAGTCAGGCGAGGAACCCTAGGTTAGGTTAGGTAAGGTTTATCAGGAAACAGGACAAGTAGGTTTTAATCATATGATGACCCTCAACCGGAGGCTTTGGTCATCTGACCGAAGCCTTCTGCTGGCTTACTGGTCCACCCCCTTGAAAAATTCCTTTGGTCCAAGATAAACTGAAACATCATAGGGTTCCTCTCCTAAATGTGGGTTTTTGGCACTCCACGAGCACTCATTCAATAGCTCTCATGCCAGAATGAAGGTGAATGTGTTTTCTTCTCTGGAACACTACCATCATAGGGAAATGGGCAATGAGGTACGAAAATAAAGTGAAAAAACTCACTCTCCGCATTTGCAAATCTGATGGCAAAGAGTTCTTGTTTTGGTTCTTCATCAGCGAAGTCTGCTACTACTGACCACACCCATGCTCGGTCACTACCACAGTTTGGCTTCAGCTCCATGTATGGTGTGATGTAATGGTTAGCACGGATCTTGAGCGTCTTGTCTTGTCGCATCAACAAACGAACCTGACATGCAAAATACAGAAACATGGATTATATACTAAAAAAAAAAAAAAAAAAAAAAAAAAAAAAAATCGCAGGAAATTCAGAAAAAATACAAAAACGTCTTTTTTTTTTTTAGCACACTGCTCATCCCCCCATCGAGGAAGAGTGACCCAAAAGAGGAAATCCATTCACCATCAGTCATTTAATAACTGTCTTGCCAGCAGTGCACAAATGTCACAATTCAAATTACCCTTCACACTGCGACATTCCAACTTGACCATTTGAGAGCAGGCATTGCAATTTCCACTCTTGTATCCAAGTTCAGCTGACTGGTTTCCCTGAATCCCTTCATAAATGTTACCCTACACTCCAACAGCCCATCAAACCATATACCACTTATCTCCACTAACTGATCCAAAATAGTGGTACCCCGGATTTCGTCAACAACTCGTTTCAGAAGGCTGTTTGAGTGCCGTTACCAAACGAATTTGTTCCCATAAGGACGAATGTAAATTATATTAGTCCATTTCAGACCCCCAAAAATACACTTACAAAAGCACTTAAACAATTATGTTAGTGTATTTTTGTAAGTGCTTTTGTAAGTGTATTTTTGGGGGTCTGAAATGGGCTAATCTAGTTTACATTCGTCCTTATGGGAACAAATTCGTTCGGTAACAGCACTCAAACAGCCTTTTGGAACGAATTGCTGACGAAATCTGGGGTACCACTGTACTTGCAAAACCCTGCTGAAATTTCAAGCCCCTTATCATTCAAATCAGTTACATATAATGACCGTTATCCTATATTCATTGGGAAGCACTAAATCTATAGGGGGCATACAAGGCTTGGGAAATGAAAGGCAATCATGCTTACCTTTGAAGAGATGAAGAGGAAGAGTTATACCTTTGAAGAGTTTCGAGAGTTTAGCTACTCTCGGAGCCCGGCCATGGGCCAGGCTTGATTTAAGTAAGAAAAAGGCAGCTCCAATTCCATGGATCACATGCTATATCTGTTAATGGTTCCACAGATCATTATCCCTACAAAATGATTTCAGACCAGGCCTCCTAAATGGGCAAGAAAATACAATAGGACTAAGAACTACAGTACAAATTGTATTATGAAATACTGTACAAAGTGAATACTGAATGCAAATAAAAATTTATATGATTTACATGTACTTGTTGTCTTACTTGTTCATGATACAGAAAGAAAAGATCATTTATTCTGCCAGCATGCAAAATATCTGACACACTTTCATTTAACATTAATGTAACAAGTACCTCCATGGGTGACTGTCTACCAACTCACTGCTCCATGTTTCACTCGTGACAAAATGTTAGTACTACCTCACTCATAACATCAACTACTTAGCAGTCTGTGTATACACTTGGAAAATCTTTGGGGGACTAGTCCCAAATCTGCAGACGGAAATCACTCCCTATGAAAACAAAAGACTCGGTAGGTGATGTAACATCCCCCCAATGAAAAGCGCCACAAGTACACTAAGAGACAACACAGTGTCATGGGCCCCAAGACAGTTCAACTGCCTCCCAGCACACATAAGCGGGATTACCAATAGACCCCTGGCTGTGGTTCGTACGTCAGTTTATATGCGGCCAGCAGTAACAGCCTGGTTGATCAGGCCCTGATCCACCATGAGGCCTAGTCACGGACCGGGTCACTGGTCCGAGGCCCCCGAAACACCCTCCAGGTATACTCCAGTTAAGTGACAGTTCTAACAGTGATGAATGTGGAAGTGAAGATGAATTCTATGGTTTTGAACAGTTAGTAACTGAAAACAATGCTCAGGATGACAGAAATAGTGCCGAAAACCCTGACGACCCTCAACCATCTACCCTTGGGGCTGGTCCGTCTGGTTTAGGTTCAGTTTTACAATGCTGTAAGCATAACCTTATATCTCCTGTGGCCAGGGCTCAGATGTGAATAATGGTGATGTCAGTGATATACCTTTGAACCTTGATGTTGATTTTGATTTCCTAGCTTAGCTATCGATGGCCATTCGAGTAGTGACGGCGAGGAAGAATAATCACCGGTGAAGCGTCAATTTATACGATGCTGCATGCAGTCTGGTAGTGTGCCATATGCTATTCCAAGGGGACGGAGTACATCCCATGGCCCTACACCAGCAACAGATGGTGAAAGTGATGAAGTTGCTACAATTGGGATGGATTCTAGGCTGCATGCAGCAGTAGATGGTGGTGGTGGGAGTGGTGGTGCCACGCAGGACACGACACCAGCAGCAACACAGGACACGGCACCAGCAGCAACCCAGGCTGGGAGTCACCACCCTCAACTCAACACCTCAATGACCCTGGGCATCCTCAACAACCCACACACCACAACCAGCTACTAATATCCAGTACCCACCAACAGACCACATCCAGGATTAACAGCATGAAAATTTTGTGCCCAGTCCCCATTAATTTGACGACAGTCACAGTGGAATCTGCCAAATTGTACCCTTGGGAACACTGCAAGTGAACTGGAATTTTTTTAACTATTTTTTGATCAACCCATGATGGAAATTATTGTCAGGGAAAGTAGATTCTTTGATGGTTTGCCCACAGTCACGACTCCACTGGTGGAAGGAGACAACTGTAGCCGAGACGTATCTGTTCCTTGGCACAATAATGCTTATGCCAGATGTGTATAAGCATAATATCAAATACTGGTCCATAGACCTCCTAATTTCTACCCCAGCCTTCAGTAATATTATCCCAATCAACAGATTTCTCCTACTGTTGCGTATGCTACAGTTCAGACAAAATAAGGCCTGACAGAAACGACAGGTTATATACGATTAGAAATGCTCTTATGTATCTGAAACAGAAGTCCAGTATGTATTTTTATCCATTCAAGAATTTTGTTATGAGTCTGATTGTGTTCAAAGGTAGACTATCGTTCAAGGAGTATATACCAAACAAGAGGAAATGCTTTGGTATCAATATGTTTGTGCTTTGTGATTGTGAAAGTGGTCTTGTATTGGATATAGCTATGTATGTACACGGAAGTAAAATATTGGAAGATACCAGGAAGGATTATGTGGATTAAAATAAGGGTCGGATGCGAAAAGTGGGTCATAATAAGCGTGTATGCACCTGGAGAAGAGAGGAGTGTAGAGGAGAGAGAGAGATTTTGGGAGATGTTAAGCGAATGTATAGGAACTTTTGAACCAAATGAGAGAGTAATTGTGGTAGGGGACCTAAATGCTAAAGTGGGAGAAACATGCAGAGAGGGTGTAGTAGGTAAGTTTGGGGTGCCAGGTGTAAATGATAATGGGAGCCCTTTGATTGAACTTTGTATAGAAAGGGGTTTAGTTATAGGTAATACATATTTTAAGAAAAAGAGGATAAATAAGTATACAAGATATGATGTAGGGCGTAATGACAGTAGTTTGTTGGACTATGTATTGGTAGATAAAAGACTGTTGAGTAGACTTCAGGATGTACATGTTTATAGAGGGGCTACAGATATATCAGATCACTTTTTAGTTATAGCTACAGTGGGAGTAAAAGGTAGATGGGATACAAGGAAAATAGAATCAGTAAGTAAAAGAGAGGTGAAGGTTTATAAACTAAAAGAGGAGGCAGTTAGGGTAAGATATAAACAACTATTGGAGGATAGATGGGCTAGTGAGAGTGTAGGCAATGGGGTCGAAATGTATGGGGTAGATTTAAAAATGTAAGTGTTAGAGTGTTCAGCAGAAGTTTGTGGTTACAGGCGAGTGGGTGCAGGAGGGAAGAGGAGCGATTGGTGGAATGATGATGTAAAGAGAGTAGTAAGGGAGAAAAAATTAGCATATGAGAGGTTTTTACAAAGTAGAAGTGATGCAAGGAGGGAAGAGTATATGGAGAGAAAAAGAGAGGTTAAAAGAGTGGTGAAGCAATGTAAAAGAGAGCAGATGAGAGAGTGGGTGAGATGTTATCAGCAAATTTTGTTGAAAATAAGAAAAGTTTTGGAATGAGATTAATAAGTTGAGGAAGCCTAGAGAACAAATGGATTTGACAGTTAAAAATAGGAGAGGAGAGTTATTAAATGGAGAGTTAGAGGTATCGGGAAGATGGAGAGAATATTTTGAGGATTTGTTAAATGTTGATGAAGACAGGGAAGCTGTGATTTCGTGTGTAGGGCAAGGAGGAATAACATCTTGTAGGAGTGTGGAAGAGCCAGTTGTGGGTGTAGGGGAAGTTCGTGAGGCAGTGGGTAGAATGAAAGGGGTAAGGCAGCTGGGATTGATGGGATAAAGATAGAAATGTTAAAAGCAGGTGGGGATATAATTTTGGAGTGGTTGGTGCTATTATTTAATAAATGTATGGAAGAGGGTAAGGTACCTAGGGATTGGCAGAGAGCGTGTATTGTTCCTTTGTATAAAGGCAAAGGGGACAAAAGAGAGTGCAAAAATTATAGGGGAATAAGTCTGTTGAGTGTACCTGGTAAAGTGTATGGTAGAGTTATTATTGAAAGAATTAAGAGTAAAACAGAAAGCAGGATAGCAGATGAACAAGGGGGCTTTAGGAAAGGTAGGGGTGTGTAGACCAAGTGTTTACAGTGAAACATATAGGTGAACAGTATTTGGATAAGGGTAAAGATGTTTTTGTGGCATTTATGGATTTGGAAAAGGCGTATGATAGGGTAGATAGGGGGCAATGTGGCAGATGTTGCAGGTGTATGGAATAGGAGGAAGGTTACTGAAAGCAGTGAAGAGTTTTTATGAGGATAGTGAGGCTCAGGTTAGAGTGTGTAGGAGGGAAGGGGACTATTTCCCAGTAAAAGTGGGCCTTAGACAAGGATGTGTGATGTCACCGTGGTTGTTCAATATATTTATAGATGGGGTTGTAAGAGAAGTGAATGCGAGGGTCTTGGCAAGAGGTGTTGGGCTAAAAGATAAAGAAGCAAATACAAAGTGGGAGTTGTCACAGTTGCTTTTTGCTGATGACACTGTGCTTTTGGGAGATTCTGAAGAGAAGCTGCAGAGGTTGGTGGATGAATTTGGTAGGGTGTGTAAAAGAAGAAAATTGAAAGTGAATATAGGAAAGAGTAAGGTGATGAGGATAACAAAAAGAATAGGTGACGAAAGATTGGATATCAGATTGGAGGGAGAGAGTATGGAGGAGGTGAATGTATTCAGATATTTGGGAGTGGACATGTCGGCGGATGGGTCTATGAAGGATGAGGTGAATCATAGAATTGATGAGGGAAAAGGGTGAGTGGAGCACTTGGAGTCTGTGGAGACAAAGAACCTTGTCCATGGAAGTAAAGAGGGAATGTATGAGAGTATAGTTATACCAACGCTCTTATATGGGTGTGAAGCATGGGTGATGAATGTTGCAACGAGGAGAAGGCTGGAGGCAGTGGAGATGTCATGTCTGAGGTCAATGTGTGGTGTGAATATAATGCAGAGAATTCGGAGTTTGGAAATTAGGAGGAGGTGCGGGATTACCAAAACGATTGTTCAGAGAGCTGAGGAGGGGTTGTTGAGGTGGTTTGGACATGTAGAGAGAATGGAACGAGACAGAGTGACTTCGAGAGTGTATAAATCTGTAGTGGAGGGAAGGCGGGGTAGGGGTCGGCCTAGGAAAGGTTGGAGGGAGGGGGTAAAGGAAGTTTTGTGTGCGAGGGCTTGGACTTCCAGCAAGCATGTGTGAGCGTATTTGATAGGAGTGAATGGAGGCATATGGTTTTTTAAAACTTGACGTGCTGTTGGAGTGTGAGCAAAGTAACATTTATGAAGGATTCAGGAAACCGGCAGGCCGGACTTGAGTTCTGGAGATGGGAAGTACAGTGCCGGCACTCTGAAGGAGGGGTGTTAATGTTGCAGTTTTATAACTGTAGTGTAAAGCACCCTTCTGGCAAGACAGTGATGGAGTGAATGATGATGAAAGTTTTTCTTTTTCGGGCCACCCTGCCTTGGTGGGAATCGGCCGATGTGTTAATAAAAAAAAAAAAAACCAGGAAGTTATTGGGTATCTCAGGTTATGTGGGGATAACAATGATGGAACCATATCTTGGTAAGGAGCATACATTATATACTGATAATTTATACACAAACCCCTTACTTGGTGATTTCCTGTGTGTAAACATGACAGACATGTGGGGTACAGTGCATAGAAATTGTAAACATATGCCCTGGTTCAACGCAGGCACTCGTAGTGGTAAAGTGCAGGTGTCTGATGCCAGTGACATCATGGCATTACAGTGGCATGACAAATGAGATGTAAAATTATTGACATCCATTCACCATAACGAAATGAAAGACACTGGCAGGGTGGATAGTGTGACCAATGACCCCATTCTAAAACCTGTTTCTGTGCTTGACTACACACTCAATATGCATTTGGTGGACAAATTTTATTTTTTATTAACACATCGGCCAATTCCCACCAAGGCAGGGTGGCCCGAAAAAGAAAAACTTTCATCATCATTCACTCCATCACTGTCTTGCCAGAGGGGTGCTTTACACTACAGTTATAAAACTGCAACATTAACCCTTAAACTGTCCACACGTAGATATACGTTCACTCGCGAAAGTGACCGAACGTATATCTACGTTTTATTTTACATTCGTTCAAATTTAGTGCAATAGGCCTGAGTCGCCTAGACATGAGAGAATGGGTCTGCGCCCTCAGTGTGCGCAGTATGAAAAAAATCGGGGACACCAGGGTACCGCATGGTAGCCCCAGTTAGTTTCAGCTCCATCTTGGGTCAACATCATGGCACACCCCCGTGATTCACTCACGCCTCGTCGTATTAACACTCTACTATTCTCGGAAAGTGATAGAGAACGCGAGCTTAGTGGATTTGACAGTGATATAGCCACTAATAATCAAGGAATTAGTGAAACTATTGATGACAACCCAGATGACCCTCAGCCCATCACCTCTGGGGTGGCCAGTGTGGCCAGTGTGGACAGTGTGGCCATACCAGACCCTCAGCCCAGCACATCTGGTGTGGCCAGTGTGGCCACAGACCCTCAGCCCAGCACCTCTGGGGTTTCTAGTGTTACTACCCAAAGGCAGCTCCGCAAGAGGAAATTAGCATTTTCCATGTGTTATGATAGTAACGATAGTGAAGGTGATATAAGTGACGATGATGAAATCGATTTTATGCCCATAGACGATTCGTCGAGTGACAGTGATTATCATTATTCCCCAGTGAAACGTACTTATGGGCGTCATTACCTATGTTCAGGCAGTGTGCCATATGCAGTCAGAGGCAAGGGTCGTGGCAGTTCACGATCCAAAACCCCAGCCACTGATAGTGAAAGTGATAATGAAGGAGAGTATGCTGGGATGGAGGAAGAGGTGGTGGGTGGCATGGTGCCTGGACCTCGTGGCGCGGTGTGTGGACAGACAAAGGACCACGAGGCACCCTCTCAATCATGTGCTGGCCCCACTCCCGTCCCTCCTGCTCCCCCGTCCCATGCCACAGGTCCACCCTGCACCATCTGATCGTGAATGGAAGTGGACTGAACATACACCATTCGTGCCACATCCTTTCAATTTTGATGGCAGTGGAAGTGGCATCATGCCACACTGTCCCATCACAAATGAGTCTACAGAGTTAGACTATTTTCAACTATACTTTGCCAAAGTTCACTGGAGGAAGTGTAGTGCAGGCGTTTCATGCCAATGACATCATGGCACTGTCATGGCATGACAAAAGGGACGTGACATTGCTGTCAACCATCCACAGAAACGAGATGGTACAAACAGACAGAATGAGCACGCTCAACAATCAACCTATTGAAAAGCCAGCTGTTGTCATCGACTATACAAACAATATGCGACTAGTCAACAAGTGTGACATGATGATAGGCTTTGTTGACTGTGTGCGTAGGAGTCGCAAGTGGTATATATAAGTGTTTTTCCACCTTGTGGACATTGCAATGCTCAATGCCTTCAACATGTATGAAATAAAGACTGGGAAGCGACAATGATATGCAGAATTCACCCTAAATGTCATCAAGCAGATAGGGAGAAAGTATGGTACCACACCTATACCTGCCACTTCACAGCGACCTGTCACCCCACAACAGCGACCTGTCACCCCACAACAGCGACCTGTCACTCCACAACAGCGACCTGTCACTCCACAACAGCGACCTGTCACTCCACAACCAGAGGGGGAAGTGCCCAACCGAATTATCCCTAACTGTCACTGCCTGATACCATTACCATCTACTCCAAAGAAGAAGTACTCTCAGAAAAAGTGTGTTGTATGTGCTTACAGTACACAGCGACCCCAAGTGCGAAAAGACACACGATTCATGTGTCAGCAATGTGGAGTGGCACTCTGTATGAATCCATGCTTCTTCGAGTATCATACAGTGGTGAACTTCTAGAAACATAAATAGGACCTGTAAATACCTTGTATATATATGTAAACAATAGTAAGTGATTGAACCAGGTGTACAAATTTATTTATCAGTGTGAACATGTGTGTTTGTGACAGTATGATTACTAATTCAGTAACAAATATTTGTGTCTAAACAAGAATTGGCAATGAAATGAATAGATCTGCATCAAAACATTATTATCATAGGATGAAAACAACAGAAAATGGAAAAAAATGGAAAAAAACGATAAATGTTTCTTGTTTCTGCAAGCGGCAGTGCTCCATTTTGCCGACACCACATCATTTAGCACCAACTTCACGGGCTTATATCTCGGTAAGTACTGGCCCTAAAATGTTTTTTTTTAGCCTATCCTATTTATAAAAATGTGCTCTTCATTTTTAGAAAAAAAAAACTATTTTTTTATTTTTCAAAATATTCGGTCACTTTCGCGAGTGAACGTATATCTACGTGTGGACAGTTTAAGGGTTAACACCCCTCCTTGGTGGACAAATGTGACATCAAATTGGGTTTGCCGATTGTGTTCGCAAGAGCTATAAGTGGTACACGAAACTCTTCCATATAATATGTACCTAATGTAGACCAGCAACAGACCACCGTATGCTGAATTTTGTTTATCATCAGAGAAATAATATTCAAATGCCAGGTAAGAATGCCTGCAATACAAAACTGCCTTTGAATTGATCACCAAATACCCTCTCATTTGAGGAATGGTGATCACTTCCTAATACAACTTCCTCCTACTAAGAAGAAATGGGCTCAGAAGAGATGTTTTGTCTGTGCATGTACAACAAAACGCCCACTCGTTTTATGTGCAAGAAGTGTAAAACACCACTTACATAAATGTTCGAGTTTGGAGATACACGAAAACCGAGGGACCACGAAAACCGAGGGACAACTGTAGTATATTAGAGCTGATTTCCTCTATTCTGTTTATTACAGTATACAGTACACTACTGTATAAACATTTAAAAATATGTACCAGAAATGTTATAAATGGTGCATTATTATTATAATCAAATAGAAGCGCTAAACCACAGTGCAGCTATAAATGGTGCAAAGGTGACATTAAAAAAAAAAAAAAAAAAAAAAAAAATCTAGAGATGGTTGACACAGACCCACTATCAGTACAGTATGCTCCTCACTTAACAACCAATTCGCCTACCGACCTACTCTTAGGAATGGAACCCCTTCGTTAAGTGAGGAGAGGCTGTAATTAATTTTCTTATCTGCACTACACACATGCATCTTCAAACACCCCAATTTCAATATTAGCTTTGACTTTTTAGTAATTAATAGAGAAAGGGTTACTAGCCCCTTGCTCTGGGAATTTTAGGCATCTTTTATAGCAAGCAGGCTTATGAGCGAAGAATTCTAGCCTTGAGTTATGATAATTTTGAGTTACAATTTACCCTCATAAAGGAATTTAGTTTTGAATTGCAATGAGAAATTTGAGATACCATACACTATGATGGTTGCATCCTGGGAGGAAATTTACCTAATTTACCCAAAATGCTCTACATAACAAGGGGCTTTCTATGTAGTAGTATGTCATTGATGTCAGCTATGTCTGTATATCTTTGTTATGCAGGGTTCTGCACGACATGGAAATGTATATATAGTGGAGAAGAATGCCATAATTTTTATGAACTATGACATAATTGTAAATCATAATGTATGACCTATGGATAAATGTCAACCATAATTTTAGAAATATGCTATGCATTTTGTGGGTACTGTAAAGTAGTTTAAACTGTGAAATGTAAGGAAATCCTGCCAGGGACTTATTTTCCAACTGTGTTTTGGTTAGTCGCTTGAGGCGGTCACGTGGAGAGCAGCATGGAGTGGAGAGGCTGGCAAGGAGCATTGTATTTGAGCTCTGACGTGGTCAGGGCTCGGTTGGTTGAGTGAGAGCTGGTGAATTCGGATAACATGTTTTCGGCAGAAGAGTAGGGTAGGGCAGGTGGAGCGCACAGCACACCACCCCCACACACCCAGTGTTTGTTTATTTTATGGCGACTCTCCAGCCTGCCGCCTCTTCGTGTATCTGGTTTTAGGTGTTTCAGCCACAAGAGAGAGATTGGTGTAGATTTAATGAGTGTATATAGTGTTATCTTAAATAAATGTATATTTTTCTAACAAGGAATTTTCCCTGAACCCTCAGATGACCAACCCATTCATGTGTTAAATGCTGGTTTAGCACTTTGTTTTGACTGGGATAGCCCTGGGAGGCCTAGTTTTACAGGTGATTTGTGTAACTTTTACCTTTTGCCCTTAGACAAGGCATTAGGCCCCAGTTAATCCCAGCTTCTGCATAATAACCTTGTACATGTACTTGTAGAAATAAAGATTATTATTAGTATTAACATGGGTGGGCCTCAGCCCAGAGACAAGGCAGTGATGGTGTAGGGAGTGTTGGAGGCGAGTTTAAGGGGAATGGGGTGAGATTGATAGGTAGGAGCAAGGAAGGGTACAATCTAGGAAGGTAGGCAGGGAAGGGAAGAAGACCAGTATGCGTACCTGATGTGGGTGGTAGGAGACTGCGACACATGTAAATATTAAATCTACAATTCTTTACCAATCTCTGCCTGCCTGCCTGCCTGCCTGCCTGCGCCTGCCCAACCCTGGAATATCCTCCCTCCTCCACTTTGCTCTACATGCCCTAGCTTGCAATGCCTGCCTGTCCTGGCTTGGCCTGCTGTGCCCTGCCCTGTCAGCTCTGGCCTACCTGCCCTTTCCAGGCCTGCCCTGCCTCCTCTGCCAATGCCTCTGGATATTTCAAGATTAAGCCTGTGCTTGTTTACCACTCAGAAAACACCAGTGTGTTTAAACAACAAGTATCCAAGGGCAGGTTGGGTGCTCTGATGCCTTGGAACAAATTACCACAAACCATGTATTTTGGAGTTTGAATTACAATAGTTTTAAGGTATGATACATCTTCTGGAACTGCTTACGTATTATCATAACTCAAGGACCATGGTATATAGCACATTATATAAGGTAATTGAGAATTACAGTATTTAATTCATGTGGGAGCACTAAACCCACAGGGGGTCATACAGTGCTTGGGAAATGGGAAGCTCTAATTGTGAGGAAATTAACTATAACAAGGGGGGAGTAAGGGGATTATGACCCCTCCCTCCTCCCCACATTACAAGGGATGGGGGATTACATACCATACTTCCTTCTGCCAATAATGATTAGCAAAACAACTCAGTCAAGTGACTGCCCAAGAAAATGCCTATCTTAAGACATTATAGATAAGATAGCAATAAGCCTTTAGCCTAATGATATAGCTTTTCTTCTTTCTTTCTTTCAACACGTCGGCCGTTTCCCACCGAGGGTGGCCCAAAAGGAAAAACAAAAGTTTCTCCTTTTACATTTAGTAATATATACAGGAGAAAGGGTTACTAGCCCCTTGCTCCCAGCATTTTAGTCGCCTTTTACGACACGCATGGCTTACGGAGGAAGAATTCTATTCCACTTCCATATGGAGATAAGAGGAAATAAGAACAAGAACTAGTAAAAAATTAGAAGAAAACCCAGAGGGGTGAGTATATATATGCTTGTACATGAATGTGTAGTGTGATCTAAGTGTAAGTAGAAGTAGCAAGATGTACCTGAAATCTTGCATGTTTATGAGACGGAAAAAAGACACCAGCAATCCTACCATCATGTACAACAATTACAGGCTTTCGTTTTACACTCACTTGGCAGGACGGTAGTACCTCCCTGGACAGTTGCTGTCTACCAACCTACTACCTAGATATGATATAGCTATGAGGATAAATTAAGTTAAGGACACCTTTAAGTCAAGGAAGACTTTAGTCTTTGACTTAAGATCACAAATAAAGCTGGCAGCAAATTTTCTAGATGCTAGCCTCAACAGTGACATGCTGAAGGCATGGGACCATCTCAACAACGTCAGTTGCAGAGAGAAGATTACCAGGATTAATCCACATTGGGTTAAAATGTAGAAATCTGTGGTCATAGAAATCTGTAATTCCATTAGAAGTGCCCTTTGTAATTACTCTCATTTGTGATGTTATACCAAAGGAGAACTGGGGCAGATATACTGCAAAGTCGAGTAACGCTAAAACAAGTTGACAAATGTATTGTGTATTAAACAGCCTAAAGTGTGCAGTAAACTAGAATGTTAGTGTGCACAACGAACTGTCCACAGTATTGTGAAACAGTGTTCAATGTGACTAAAGCGACAAACAGAAGTTGGGATGTCCCATGGCCTAGTAGACAAAACTCATCTCACAGACTGAGTGTCCATGGTTCAATCCCCAGCCAGGTGGGAACACTGAGCATGTTTCCTTACACCTGCTGTCCCTGTTCCCCTAACAAGCAAGTAGGTACCTGGTTGGTAATTGACTGGTGTGGGTCACATCCTGGGGAACAAGACTGAAGGACCCCAATGAAAATAAGATACAGTTCTCGGTGATGCACTGACTTTCTTGGGATATTCTGGGCAGCTAACCCTCTGGGTTAAAAATCCGAACAAAATCTTATCACATCTTATCATTTATTGGGGTACAACCATCACATCTTCAATCAAGCCATTGGATATCAGCATCCAGATGACACAGCAGTGTCATGGCTCCACCTACACAAGCCCAGACATGTCTTTATTTTCTTATACACATCAGCCTATTAAAGTCGAATGTGTTATAGAAATAAAGACATAACCTTTCATCGATGCCATAATGGGTAGGCAAAATGCCCATACCAGGTAAATCTCGTGAACTCAAGAGGTGTCAAAGGTGACATAGTGGATCATACGGTGTTAGGGCATGTGCTAACCTCTGTTGTCACACCTGCCCTCTTTCAGCAACATGGGACAAAGATGAACTGCTGTGAAGGACTGCAGGGTGCAGCTGCACCCAGTCCAAAATTGGTCTTTGATCTTAGTCTCCACACCAATTCCTTGCATCAAGAGCCTTCACTAGCATCACAGCACTCCACTTGAAGGGAATAACAGTGAATATATTAAAAAAATATGTCTAGTAATTTTAAACTTCACAGATATGATCACCAGGGGGAAAAAAAAGAAAACTATTTTGACAAGAACTGGGCCTTTCAATGAAGGTGCCTTGATGCTACCAGTGAAGGCCTCTCAATCAAAATAATTAGAGCTACCATCCTTGAATTGAATCAGATTGCCTCCCATTCCCCAAGGTGCTATACAACCCCTACAGTTTTAATACCTCCCCTCCCCCACCCAAGAGAAATAACTACACTGGAGGGAACATGACAGGAGTGTGTGTACCCCCATCACCCCATAAATATTTTAAATATTAGATTTGATAATGAATTTAGTAACTTTTTTCAACAGTGAATTTCTAAATTAAGTATCGAATAAGAGCAGAATTCCAACACAAATTGGAAAAGATCACATCCTGAGACAGCAACTGGAAGAGTGTAATGTTGTGTCACTGTAAGAACACAATGTTCATCCCTAAGGTCCTATAATACACAAATGCCTATTTGATGTTGCAGTTCAGAGGTCAATCTGAATTGTGTTATTGCACAATTCTGGCAATACAGCTATTGAATGAATGGTGGTACAATACGTTCTTAATGCTCCTCTTTAGTTTTTGCAAGTGCGATTGAGAAATTACATAAAAAACTGAGCATCACATGGAAAGGCTTTCACAGTACATGCTATCCAATTTTGGATTGACTTCTTCAACCATACTATGTAGAGGAGTTTTATAAGAGAAAGTTTATTGTAGCTTTCCTCTTTGGGCCATCCTACATTAGTGGGAAAAATGGCAGAATAAAAAAAAAATCTGAAGTTAAAACCAAGGAGCAAAAACTCACAGTCTTCTTGCTGCCATTTTTCAAAATCTTAACATCACCGGTGCCTCGTTCTTTCCATTCTGCAGGAGACTCGACAGTGTGGTAGCGGAAGAGCTTGCATCTCCTGGAAAACAAAATCAACTACACTGGAATTATGCTTCATAGCAATCTATCACGGTCAGCTGTATCAACAAATCAAACATTTCTTAAACACCACTAGAACCAGTATTACAAACAGTAAGCTCTCACATATACCTCCTCTAGTGTAATACCTGGAGTATACCTGGAGAGGGTTTCAGGGGTCAATGCCCATGCAGCCCAGTCTGTGACCAGGCCTCATGGTGGATCAGGGCCTGATCAACCAGGCTGTTACTGTTAGCCGCATGCAACCCGACGTACGAACCATAGCCCGGCTGGTCAGGTACTGACATTAGGTGCCTGTCCAGTGCCTTCTTGAAGACAGCCAAGGGTCTATTGGTAGTCCCCTTTATGTATGCTGGGAGGCAGTTGAACAGTCTTGGGCCCCTGACACTTATTGTGTTGTCTCTTACTGTGCTAGTGGCGCCCTTCCTTTTCATTGCGGGGATGTTGCATCATCTGCCAAGTCTTTTGCTTTCATAGGGAGTGATTTTTGAGTGCAAGTTTAGTACTAATCCCTCTAGGATTTTCCAAGTGTATCTCTCCTGCCTGCATTCTAGCGAGTACAGGTTGAGGAACTTCAAGCGTTCCCAAATAATTGAGGTGTTTTATCGCACTTATGTGTGCCGTGAAGGTTCTCTGTACATTTTCTAGGTCATCAATTTCACCTGTCTTGAAAGGTTCTGATAGTGTGCAGCAATATTCCAGCCTAGATAGAACAAGCGACTTGAAGAGTGCCATCATGGGCTTGGCATCCCTAGTTTTGAAGGTTCTCATTATCCATCCTGTCATTTTTCTAGCAGATGCAATTGATACAATGTTGTGGTCTTTGAAGGCAAGATCCTCTGACATTATCACTCCCAGGTCTTTTACATTAGTTTTCCGTTCTACTGTGTGGTTGAAATTTGTTTTATACTCCAATATAGTTTTAATTTCCTCACGTTTTCCATATTGGAGTAGTTGAAATTTCTCATCATTGAACTTCATATTGTTTACTGCAGCCCATTTAAAGATTTGGTTGATGTCTGCCTGGAGTCTTGCAGTACCTTCAATGGAGGACACTGTCATACAAATTCAGGTGTCATCTGCAAAGGAAGACATGGTGCTGTGGCACCATGAGGAACAGGATGTTAGAGAGTACTGTGCCTTGTGGAACAGAGCTTTTCACAGTAGCTGCCTCAGACTTTACTCTGTTTACTACTACTCTTTGTGTTCTATTTGTTAGGAAATTATAGATCCATCTACCAACTTTTCCTGTTATTCCTTTATCACACATTTTGTGTGCTATTACACCATGATCACACTTGTCAAAGGCTTTTACAAAGTCTGTGTATACTACATCTGTGTTTTATTTGTCTTCTAGAGCATCCAGGACCTTGTCATAGTGGTCCAGTAGTTGGGACAGGCAGGAGCGACCTGCTCTAAACCCATGTTGCCCTGGGTTGTGTAACTGATGGGTATGTAGATGAGTGGCGATCTTGCTTCTTAAAACCCGTTCAAAGAATTTTATATGGGATGTTAGCGCTATCGGTCTGTAGTTCTTTGCTATTTCTTTACTGCCTCCTTTGTGGAGTGGGGCTATGTCTGTTGTTTATAGCAGCTTTGGGACAACCCGTGTCCATGCTCCTTCTCCATAAGATGTTAACAGCACATGATAGGGGTTTCTTACAGTTCTTCATGAACATGGAGTTCCATGAGTCTGGGCCTGGGGCAGAGTGCATGGATGTTTTGTAAATGAAACTGAAAAAGTAATGTAGTACATTCAAAACTGAGTAGGGCATGGAAAGGCCTTCATACTACCTACTACAGGTCGGCCATCACTAATCCGGCATCATTGGAACCTGTAGCGTGCCGGATTAGTAAGTTTGCCGGATTACAGAGTGGTTAGGTTAGAATACACTTAATTAACCTATCAATAGAGACTTTCTGCTACATCTTCCCCATTTTCATCACTGCTTTCTCCACTGGCTTGCTGCTGTGGATTTACAACCATCTGCACAATTTCTGAGTCAGTATAATGATGAAATTTGAGTCTGTACAATGATTTGAGTCAGTATAATGATGAAATTTGGAATTATGCTAGCCAAAATTAGTGCCGGATTACTGATGGAACCGGATAACTGATTGCCAGATTAGTGATGGCCGACCTGTATTGAATTTTGGGATAACACGGGAGTTAGGGCACCGATGCCCTGTACAAATGAAAATCCACATATAACTTTTCACTCCTCAAAAACTTAACTAATAATGGCCTACTGTTGACCAGAAGCCTTACTGATACAAACAGTTGATTAACAATTCTGTATGGTCTTTTTTCATCAAACTGGCCATATCCCACTGAGGCAGGGTGACCTAAAAAGAAAAACAAAAGTTTCTCTTCTTAACTTTAGTAATGTATACAGGAGAAGGGGTTAATAGTCCCTTGCTCCTGGCATTTTATTTGCCTCTTATGACACGCATGGCTTACGGAGGAAGAATTCTGTTCCACTTGTTCATGGAGATAAGAGGAAATATTTGCAAGAACTAGTAAGAAAATAGAAGAAAACCCAGAAGAGTGAGTATATATATGCTTGTAAATGCATGTGTAGTGTGACCTAAGTGTAAGTAGAAGTAGAAAGACATACCTGAAAGACACCAGCAATCCTACCATCATGTAAAACAATTACAGGCTTCCATTTTACACTCACTTGGCAGGATGGTAGTACCTCCCTGGGCAGTTGCTGTCTATCAACCTACTACCTAGGATTTTGCATATGTATTATATACCGTATTCTTACAATAAAGTAAGCTAGATGAAAGTAAATTTTATTAAGAAAATCATAAGGAAGAGAAAATGCATTTAAAGTACGTACTTTATCTATACTGCAAGTTTATGTCGTCTGTTTACAAGATATATCGTCTGGCAATACTGTCTGATACGTATTACTAACACTACACATCAAAAATGAAAAGATAATGTGAAAAAGAAATTCACAATTATTTTTTTTATTATTTTTATTAACACATCGGCCAATTCCCACCAAGGCAGGGTGGCCCGAAAAAGAAAAACTTTCATCATCATTCACTCTATCACTGTCTTGCCAGAAGGGTGCTTTACACTACAGTTATAAAACTGCAACATTTACACCCCTCCTTCAGAGTGCCGGCACTGTACTTCCCATCTCCAGAACTCAAGTCCGGCCTGCCGGTTTCCCTGAATCCCTTCATAAATGTTACTTTGCTCACACTCCAACAGCACGTCAAGTATTAAAAACCATATGCCTCCATTCACTCCTATCAAATACGCTCACACATGCTTGCTGGAAATCCAAGCCCCTCGCACACAAAACTTCCTTTACCCCCTCCCTCCAACCTTTCCTAGGCCGACCCTACCCGCCTTCCCTCCACTACAGATCCATACACTCTCGAAGTCACTCTGTCTCGTTCCATTCTCTCTACATGTCCAAACCACCTCAACAACCCCTCCTCAGCTCTCTGGACAATCGTTTTGGTAATCCCGCACCTCCTCCTAATTTCCAAACTCCGAATTCTCTGCATTATATTCACACCACACATTGACCTCAGACATGACATCTCCACTGCCTCCAGCCTTCTCCTCGTTGCAACATGCTTCACACCCATATAAGAGCGTTGGTATAACTATACTCTCATACATTCCCCTTTACTTCCATGGACAAGGTTCTTTGTCTCCACAGACTCCAAATGCTCCACTCACCCTTTTCCCCTCATCAATTCTATGATTCACCTCATCCTTCATAGACCCATCCGCCGACATGTCCACTCCCAAATATCTGAATACATTCACCTCCTCCATACTCTCTCCCTCCAATCTGATATCCAATCTTTCGTCACCTATTCTTTTGTTATCCTCATCACCTTACTCTTTCCTATATTCACTTTCAATTTTCTTCTTTTACACACCCTACCAAATTCATCCACCAACCTCTGCAGCTTCTCTTCAGAATCTCCCAAAAGCACAGTGTCATCAGCAAAAGCAACTGTGACAACTCCCACTTTGTATTTGCTTCTTTATCTTTTAGCCCAACACCTCTTGCCAAGACCCTCGCATTCACTTCTCTTACAACCCCATCTATAAATATATTGAACAACCACGGTGACATCACACATCCTTGTCTAAGGCCCACTTTTACTGGGAAATAGTCCCCTTCCCTCCTACACACTCTAACCTGAGCCTCACTATCCTCATAAAAACTCTTCACTGCCTTCAGTAACCTTCCTCCTATTCCATACACCTGCAACATCTGCCACATTGCCCCTATCCACCCTATCATACGCCTTTTCCAAATCCATAAATGCCACAAAAACATCTTTACCCTTATCCAAATACTGTTCACCTATATGTTTCACTGTAAACACTTGGTCTACACACCCCTACCTTTCCTAAAGCCCCTTGTTCATCTGCTATCCTGCTTTCTGTTTTACTCTTAATTCTTTCAATAATAACTCTACCATACACTTTACCAGGTACACTCAACAGACTTATTCCCCTATAATTTTTGCACTCTCTTTTGTCCCTTTGCCTTTATACAAAGGAACAATACACGCTCTCTGCCAATCCCTAGGTACCTTACCCTCTTCCATACATTTATTAAATAATAGCACCAACCACTCCAAAATTATATCCCCACCTGCTTTTAACATTTCTATCTTTATCCCATCAATCCCAGCTGCCTTACCCCCTTTCATTCTACCCACTGCCTCACGAACTTCCCCTACACCCACAACTGGCTCTTCCACACTCCTACAAGATGTTATTCCTCCTTGCCCTACACACGAAATCACAGCTTCCCTGTCTTCATCAACATTTAACAAATCCTCAAAATATTCTCTCCATCTTCCCGATACCTCTAACTCTCCATTTAATAACTCTCCTCTCCTATTTTTAACTGTCAAATCCATTTGTTCTCTAGGCTTCCTCAACTTATTAATCTCATTCCAAAACTTTTTCTTATTTTCAACAAAATTTGCTGATAACATCTCACCCACTCTCTCATCTGCTCTCTTTTTACATTGCTTCACCACTCTTTTAACCTCTCTTTTTCTCTCCATATACTCTTCCCTCCTTGCATCACTTCTACTTTGTAAAAACCTCTCATATGCTAACTTTTTCTCCCTTACTACTCTCTTTACATCATCATTCCACCAATCGCTCCTCTTCCCTCCCGCACCCACTCGCCTGTAACCACAAACTTCTGCTGAACACTCTAACACTACATTTTTAAATCTACCCCATACATTTTCGACCCCATTGCCTACACTCTCACTAGCCCATCTATCCTCCAATAGTTGTTTATATCTTACCCTAACTGCCTCCTCTTTTAGTTTATAAACCTTCACCTCTCTTTTACTTACTGATTCTATTTTCCTTGTATCCCATCTACCTTTTACTCCCACTGTAGCTATAACTAAAAAGTGATCTGATATATCTGTAGCCCTCTATAAACATGTACATCCTGAAGTCTACTCAACAGTCTTTTATCTATCAATACATAGTCCAACAAACTACTGTCATTACGCCCTACATCATATCTTGTATACTTATTTATCCTCTTTTTCTTAAAATATGTATTACCTATAACTAAACCCCTTTCTATACAAAGTTCAATCAAAGGGCTCCCATTATCATTTACACCTGGCACCCCAAACTTACCTACTACACCCTCTCTGCATGTTTCTCCCACTTTAGCATTTAGGTCCCCTACCACAATTACTCTCTCATTTGGTTCAAAAGTTCCTATACATTCGCTAACATCTCCCAAAATCTTCTCTCTCCTCTACACTCCTCTCTTCTCCAGGTGCATACACGCTTATTATGACCCACTTTTCGCATCCGACCCTTATTTTAATCCACACAATCCTTGAATTTACACATTTATATTCCCTCTTTTCCTTCCATAACTGATCCTTCAACATTATTGCTACCCCTTCCTTAGCTCTAACTCTCTCAGATACTCCTGACTTAATCCCATTTATTTCTCCCCACTGAAACTCGCCTACCCCCTTCAGCTTTGTTTCGCTTAGGGCCAGGACATCCAACTTCTTTTCATTCATAACATCGGCAATCATCTCTTTCTTATCATCCGCACTACATCCACGCACATTCAGACAACATAATTTTATAAAGTTTTTCTTCTTCTCGTTTTTAGTAGATTTGTACAGGAGAAGGGGTTACTAGCCCATTGCTCCCGGCATCTTAGTCGCCTCATACGACACGCATGGCTTACGGAGGAAAGATTCTTTTCCACTTCCCCATGGACAATAGAGAAAATAAAAGGAACAAGAGCTATTAAGAAAAAGAAGAAAAACCTAGATGTGTGTATGTATATATATGCATGTGTATGCCAGTGTAGTGTGACCTAAAGTGTAAGTAGAAGTAGCTAGATATACCTGTTATCCAGCGTGTTTATGAGACAGAAAAAAGACACCAGCAATCCTACCATCATGTAAAACAGTTTCAGGTTTCTGTTTCACAGTCACCTGGCACAATTATTTATGATTTAATATTGGATCTTTACGTATGATTACATTTCTCTCGACTGCGAATGGAACATGCACAATCTTTAATACATGTATTAATAATAATATAATACAGTGGACACTCAGTTTTCGTACACCTCCCAACTCGAACAATTATGCAAGTGTATTTTTGTAAGTGCTTTTGCAAGTGTATTTTTCGGGGTCTGAAACGACTAATCTAATTTACATTTGTCCTTATGGGAACAAATTCGTTCGGTAACGGCACTCTAACAGCATTCTGGAAGGAATTATCGACGAAAACCGAGGGTCCACTGTATATTAACTGACCACTGTGGGTTTAGTGCTTAGTTATGATTATAATAATTTTATTATTATATTACATCTTTACCTTTTTTTACATTTCTCTCAACTGCGAATGGAAGTATGGAACAAGTACAATCTAATTGCTTGCAAGCGCCTGTGTGCATGCGTTAGTGTGTATTTAAGTTTAATAGATTTGTGCATATTTTATGGTAGTAAATGATACAATAGACCAGTATCTACATATATTTTATGCATTCACGACATAACTAACTAGTTTGGTTGTAAATCTCCAAAAAAATTTCCAACTTATTTATTGAAAAAAAATCCATGTATAAGTGCACCCATGTAGTTCAAACCCTTGTTGTTCAAGAGTCAACTGTATATATTTTTTTTAAAATTGCTGGCCATCTACCACCAAGGCTGGGTGATCTGAAAGAGACACTTTCACCATCATTCACACTATCACTGTTTTGCCACAGGCCCGCAGATACGACAGTTTAAATGTCAATCTAAACAGCAAGCACAATGGAATCTCGGTTGTTGACTACATTACTTGTTGAATAGATCAGCTTTCAAACAAGGAATTAAAAAAAAAAAGTCCTGGTTTTCGTACGTTCTCTTAGTTGTTGACCTACAATGCGAACGGCTCAGGCTACGTGCTCACAGAATGCACACTGGACAATGAGTTGACAGCCTGGGTCTGAGTCAGTATAGCCACTAACTCACGGGCTGTAGACATCTCTGAGCTTTCGCTGTGCATCTTGAACTTTTTTTGTTATTTTGCAGTTTTGGTGCAATTTTATTTTTATTTTGAAATAAATCATCATGGGTCCAAAGAAGGATACAGAGATGGAAGCAAAGAGAAAAGTTGTAAAAAGCACTGTTGAGTTTAAAAAAGAAGTCATTAGAAAGTATGAAAATAGGCTCCACGTGGTTGATATAACAAATTTTTTTTATAAATCAGTCTACCATTAGCACGATACTGGGGCTAAAGGGAAAAAATTAAAGGAGCTGACCTTGCAAAAGGCACAAAAGTGATATCAAAGAAAAGGCCAGAAATTATTGAGGAGGTTGGAAAACTCTTGTTGATTTGGATAAATGAAAAACAGTTACACGGTGATAGTGTTTCAGAGGCCATTATTTGTGAAAAAGTGAGGCAGTTGAATGATGACCTCCTGAAAAAAAAAAAAATTCACTACTACTAACCAGTCCCTCAGGTATGACCTACTTCCACTGGGAAATCCTGCCTACCAGTGACATGTCTTCATCTGCTACACATCCCTTACAACCTGATGCCAGTACATAAGCGCCAGCCTTCTTGTCTGTCCTTCAGAGTCTTCAAAACTACAGTACTCTTCAACTCCAAGGCTGAGGGACTGATTACCTCATCTTTTGTATATAGCTCTTCTGTCTTCCAATTATGTCCTCAAATTTGTATTGATAAATCCACTGGATGGTGAAAACATCTACAATAAAGAAACCAAGATGTTGAACATGTGTCTAATTTTCATCATGGGGAGGCTGCCAGTGCTGACAAAGTGGCTGTTGAAAAGTGTTACTGAATTCTAAGAGTAGGTAGACGCTGAGGGGTTGTCCCCAAAAAATGTTTAATTGAGACGAGACAGGCGTCTTCTGAAAGAAAATGCCCCAGAGGACCTATATAACTGAAGAGTTAAAGTTAATGCCAGGACACAAGCCAATGAGAGAGAGGCTCACTCTGTTACTGTGTGGTAATCCAAGTGGGGACTTGAAATTAAAGACCTTACTGGTTTATTATTCCAAAAATCTGTAGGGACTTGAAATTGTATTATTATTATAATCAAGGGAGAGTGCCTGTTGGGGGGGATGTAGAAGGTATTCAAGCTTAATTCAGGGAACTGGAGCACAGATCCAATTCCTTAGATCAAGAGCCCCTCACCAACGTCAAGGAACCTTCCTTGAGGGGTTGAAATTGAAGCCCTTACTTGTTTATCATTCCAAAAATTCATGAGTTTTTAAGAAGAACAATGTTTTGAAAAACAAATTGGGTGTAATTTGGAGGGCCAACATGAAAGCTTGGGTAACAAGACAATATTTTACTGAGTGGGTTCATGAGGTCTTTGCTCCCACTGTCAAAAAGTACTTCATTACAAAACAATTGGCACTCAGGTCCCTTTTACTTATGGATAATGCTCCTGCTCACCCTCCAAGTTTGGAAAACAAGTTGCTTGAGGAGTTTTGTAACTGAAGTTCTTGCCTCCTAACACCACCACTCATCCAGACCATGGACCAGCAGATCTTTTCTAACTTCAAGAAACTCTACACCAAAGCACTTTTTGAAAGGTGCTTTGAAATCACTTCAGAAACAAATTTAACCCTCTGGGAGTTCTGGAAGAACCATTTCAGTATCCTCACCTGCTTGAGGTTTATAGACAAAGCCTGGGGAAATGTATCTTCCAGGACCAGAAGTCAGCATGGAAGAAAGTGTGGCTTGACTTTGTGGCAGCCAGAGATTTTGAAGGCTTTGAAGATGAGCCTGACCCAGTAGAGGATATTGTGTCCCTGGGGAAGACCTTGGGCCTAGAGGTGACTGAAGATGATGTGGAGGAGCACAGAACTGAACTCACCAGAGAAGAACTTGTAGACCTTCAGAAGGAGCAGCAACAGATTGCAGTGGAGGAGCTGTCATCAGAGGAAGAGGAGGGAAGGAATGATGTGCCCCTTGTACTTGTCAAGGAAATGTGTGCTAAATGACATGAAGTGCAGGAGTTTGCTGAAAAATACCATCCAGACAAAGCAGTGGCCATCCATCTCTCTAACATGTACAATGACAGTGTAATGTCTCAATTTAGACAAGTGTTAAAATAGAGTCTGAAACAAACCTCACTGAACAAGGTTTTAGCGAGACAAAGAACCAGTGAGCCAGAACAAGGTGTTAGTGGTGAAAAGAGACAAAGAGAAACAACACCAGAAAATTCCCCACAGAGTTCAAGAATTTTCAAAAAAGAAAAAAAAAATTATTTTTTCTTATGAAATGGTAGAGAATCTTTTTCTGAAGGTAATAAAAAAAAAAAGTACAAAATTTTATCAAAAATTGACAAAATTACTCTCGCGAATTTTGTTGTGTCAGCGATATTTATGCATCAGCGATTTTGCCCACTTTGAGTCCTATTTTCAGCCAATTACATTGTTCCATTGTACCAAATTCTTAGCTATTTCACTAGTATGTGTTCCATTTTATCTACTGAGCACAAGAAATCGCCCAATCAATTATTTCAACTAATCACTAAATTGATCAGAAATTGGTAATTTGGCCAATTTCACAAAAAGTTCAAATTATACTAATTTCAAAATAGGGTCAAGAATAAACAATGCAGGCATTCCTGGCACTAAAATAACATTTCTTCTGTTTAACAGTTACATTTCCAGGCTTTACAGATTAATTCCATTTTGATTTTTTATTCACATCAAAAAATAGAAGATTTACTGTTATGCAATAAAAGTAATAATGGTACAAATAATATCAGCGCATTCGTGAACGCACATCAGACCCACCAGCTGACGTGAATTGGACGCGTGATGTGATTTGTTTACTCTTGAACATCGGCAAGAATCGAACATTTCCATTATTTGAGCTCAATTTCAAGCTATTTTCAGTACTAAACCCAATCAAAATCATCTCTAATTCTGTAATATATCCTCCATTCTATCAAATGAGACAAAGAAACCACAAATATAACTGTAAAAAACATACAAAAAAACAACACAAATTCGCTGTTTTAATCCAAAAACATGGTCGCAGTTTTTTTCTCATTATGCACTGCATGCTGCAAGATTTGTTTACCACATGGATGCATTCTCTCGTATCTAGGCCCAAATTTACCGCTCACAGCTTATCTGAGTGAGCTGAGCTCATGACACAGTACTACAACCTGGACCCTGTCTTCAAAGCCGTAGAAGTATGGGATGGACCTTCAAAGGGTTAATAGAATGTGACTCTCCTTCCAAGCAGTAACATACCCCCTCCTCTTGTCTAGTCGGGTCACCATCTAGAGAAGACTTGGGCAGGGACAACGCCGGCGAACCTGCTACTACTACTATCCTCCAATCCTCCACCTCGTGCTTCCAGTATGCTATCAGTTCTCCTCTGACAGGTGAGATGCAGCTAAATTTTAATTTACTGTACAGTATGTATTTCAGTTAAAGTTTCTTGTAGTATTCATTTTTAGTTTTAGTTTTATTTAGTTAGTTGCCAAGTGAGTGTAAAACGAAAGCCTGTATTTGTTTTACATGATGGTAAGATTGCTGGTGTCTTTTTTCTGTCTCATAAACATGCAAGATTTCAGGTATGTCTTGTTACTTCTACTTACACTTAGGTCACACTACACATTCATGTACAAGCATATGTATATACACACACCCCTCTGGGTTTTCTTCTATTTTCTTACTAGTTCTTGTTCTTATTTCCTCTTATCTCCATGGGGAAGTGGAACAGAATTCTTCCTCCGTAAGCCATGCGTGTCGTAAGAGGCGACTAACATGCTGGGAGCAAGGGGCTAGTAACCCCTTCTCCTGTATATATTACTAAATGTAAAATGGGAAACTTTCGTTTTTCATTTTGGGCCACCCCACTTCGGTGGGAAACGGCCGACGTGTTGAAAGAAGAAAGATATTTAATAAATTATTATATTGTCATTTGGGTCTGGAATGGATTAATTCTATTTACATTATTCTTTATGGGAAGAATTGCTTTGGTTGTCGTCCATTTTAGTTGTCAAATCGACATCTGGAACTAATTAAATTCGACAACCGAGGTTCCACTGTATCCCAAACCCCTCTTAGAGTGCAGGCATTGTACTTTCCACCTCCAGGACTCAAGCCTGGCTAACTGGTTTCCCTGAATCCTTTCACAAAATATTACCTTGTTCACACTCCAATATCTTGTCAAGTCCCACAGAGAGAGAGAGAGAGAGAGAGAGAGAGAGAGAGAGAGAGAGAAGACAGACAGACAGACAGACAGACAGACAGACAGAGACAGATTTTTTTTTTTTCAACAAGTCGGCCGTCTCCCACCGAGGCAGGGTGACCCAAAAAGAAAGAAAATCCCCAAAAAGAAAATATATAGATATATATATATATATATAGAGGCAGACAGACAGACAGACAGACAGTGAGAGACAGAGTTATTGTAGAACTTACTGTATACAGTCAGTAACAATAACCCTGGCACAATATATCAGTTGCATCCTGCCAAGAATAGTGAAGGAAAACACTTGAAGAATAAAGGACAACATTTTGTTTTACGAAGAGCTTTATAAAGCCACGATAGAGCACAAAACAGCAAGAAACTGTCCTGATGAAAGCTTGCTCTGCTGCAAATTTTTTCTTGGGTATAAGAAAAGGCAAAACTTGATAAAACCAATGGGGGGACAAAATACAATGTTTCCTTGTTCAAGTTTCTTTAATGTTGTTCCTATATAGTGAAGGGATGACAAGTGTCATCCCTTCACTATACTTTAATAAAAAAGTTTGACTATATATGCTTTTAATATATATTATTGAAAGAATTAAGAGTAAAACAGAAAGCAGGATAGCAGATGAACAAGGGGGCTTTAGGAAAGGTAGGGGGTGTGTAGACCAAGTGTTTACAGTGAAACATATAGGTGAACAGTATTTGGATAAGGGTAAAGATGTTTTTGTGGCATTTATGGATTTGGAAAAGGCGTATGATAGGGTAGATAGGGGGGCAATGTGGCAGATGTTGCAGGTGTATGGAATAGGAGGAAGGTTACTGAAAGCAGTGAAGAGTTTTTATGAGGATAGTGAGGCTCAGGTTAGAGTGTGTAGGAGAGAAGGGACTATTTCCCAGTAAAAGTGGGCCTTAGACAAGGATGTGTGATGTCACCGTGGTTGTTCAATATATTTATAGATGGGGTTGTAAGAGAAGTGAATGCGAGGTCTTGGCAAGAGGTGTTGGGCTAAAAGATAAAGAAGCAAATACAAAGTGGGAGTTGTCACAGTTGCTTTTTGCTGATGACACTGTGCTTTTGGGAGATTCTGAAGAGAAGCTGCAGAGGTTGGTGGATGAATTTGGTAGGGTGTGTAAAAGAAGAAAATTGAAAGTGAATATAGGAAAGAGTAAGGTGATGAGGATAACAAAAAGAATAGGTGACGAAAGATTGGATATCAGATTGGAGGGAGAGAGTATGGAGGAGGTGAATGTATTCAGATATTTGGGAGTGGACATGTCGGCGGATGGGTCTATGAAGGATGAGGTGAATCATAGAATTGATGAGGGGAAAAGGGTGAGTGGAGCACTTCGGAGTCTGTGGAGACAAAGAACCTTGTCCATGGAAGTAAAGAGGGAATGTATGAGAGTATAGTTATACCAACGCTCTTATATGGGTGTGAAGCATGGGTGATGAATGTTGCAACGAGGAGAAGGCTGGAGGCAGTGGAGATGTCATGTCTGAGGTCAATGTGTGGTGTGAATATAATGCAGAGAATTCGGAGTTTGGAAATTAGGAGGAGGTGCGGGATTACCAAAACGATTGTCCAGAGAGCTGAGGAGGGGTTGTTGAGGTGGTTTGGACATGTAGAGAGAATGGAACGAGACAGAGTGACTTCGAGAGTGTATAAATCTGTAGTGGAGGGAAGGCGGGGTAGGGGTCGGCCTAGGAAAGGTTGGAGGGAGGGGGTAAAGGAAGTTTTGTGTGCGAGGGCTTGGACTTCCAGCAAGCATGTGTGAGCGTATTTGATAGGAGTGAATGGAGGCATATGGTTTTAATACTTGACGTGCTGTTGGAGTGTGAGCAAAGTAACATTTATGAAGGGATTCAGGGAAACCGGCAGGCCGGACTTGAGTTCTGGAGATGGGAAGTACAGTGCCGGCACTCTAAAGGAGGGGTGTTAATGTTGCAGTTTTATAACTGTAGTGTAAAGCACCCTTCTGGCAAGACAGTGATGGAGTGAATAATGATGAAAGTTTTTCTTTTTCAGGCCACCCTGCCTTGGTGGGAATCGGCCGATGTGTTAAAAAAAAAAAAAAAAAATATATTACTGTTACCTATTTTCCTTAATTGGATTTCTGCTTTGTACAAATTGTATACATGACTGTTAGTAAATAAAAAAAATATAAAATATAACATTACTGTACTGCACAGCCTCTCCTCACTTAACACCGGAGTTCCATTCCTAAGACCATGTCGGTAAACGAATTCATCGCTAAATAAGGAACATACTATAATGGTAGTGGATTTGTGTCAACCATCTTTGATATTGTTTTAATGTCACCTTTGCACCATTTATAAAATTTTTAGTATATTTTTAAATGTTTATACAGTAGTGTACTGCATACTGTAATAAACAGAATAGAGGAAATCAGCTCTAACATACATTATTTAGGTATGCATACTAGTCAGTGAGCCGGTTGTAAGTCCGAGTCATCGGTAAACGAGTACATCGCAAAGTGAGGAGAGGCTGTACTACAAATTAAATCATTTGTATTTAGCTTACAATTTAGTCATTTCCTCCTCTTCTTCCTCATTTGTCTTCACTTGTATTTCTGGAAGTGTGACTACTGGCTCAAAATATGGATCAAGATCCCCTTCCGTTGTGTTAGCACCATCCTCCGACACATTACTGGTATTGACGGCACTCTCATCAGGGTCTGTCTGTTGAATAAAAACGACAAATTAATATTACATCCTGGAGTAAGTGATAAACTCTTAACGGTTATGGTGCCTGAGAACTGATGGGAATCAGGTTTGATTCTGGGAAAGAGAGAGTAGCTTCAATTCTTCAGATCAAAGAGCCCTTCACAAGTATAAGATTTACTAGTTATCTTGCATATACAGTAGGGCCCCACTTATATGGCAGGCTAGAATCCAGGCTACCACAGGAAAGCGGACATCGCCGGAAAGAAGAATGCCATTTTTTCCACTTATAAATACTACATATAAATGCCAGATAACTAACTTATATTAAGTTAGCAATAGAACTAGGCATTAAAAACAACAAAAAGTAAAATACACACAGAGTAGTACACTCATTACTGACCTAAAATATTTGTAGTCTTAATGTAGAATGAGAGGCGAGTCATATCTATTTGTAGGAAGTCAGGTGTTGGAGGTATGGTAGCCAGCCAGGCCAGCCCACCCCACCCACACGTAATATACTACGACATTTAAAGCTCCCTATAGTGATAAAATGTATACAGTAGGGCCCTGCTTTACGGAGTTTCGCCTTACGGCGTTCCGCTAATATGGCGATTTCAAATTAGTATGACCAAAATTCACTATGCGGCAACCCGTCTTTCTAATACCGTGCGCGCCACCAGGTTTGTTACGTTCTCCGTGAGCACATCTCTAGTATGTCTGGAAACTTTCCAAAATTTCAAGTGTTTTAAAGTTACTGTGGTACCCCAAGTTTCAAACTCTCCCAACTCGACCTATTATGTAAGTTTATTATTGTAAGTGCTTTTGTAAGTGTATTTTTGGGGGTCTGAAACCGATTAATCTAATTTACATTATTCCTTATGGGAACAAATTCGTTCGGTAACAGCCCTTGAACAGCATTCTGAAATGAAGAAAGTTCAAAACTCGGGGTACCACTGAATTGCATATTTTATATGTGCTCTGATAATAATACTTATGTACCTGTACCTAAATATACTTATACACTGTGCTGGCATGCAGGTACACATTAAAATCACTAAGAGTGTCCCTCTAGTCTTGACGCCATAGTATAATACTAATAGTACGTAATAATAATAATCACTCTTGGGCATATTAAATGTCTTATTTTACGTTAATATAGATATTTTCATTAATCCATCTATGATATTTTCTTCAAAATTACATAAGAAACATGTTACATAGCAAATAAATATGCTATGTTTACATGCTATGGAGGTGTGGTAGCTGGGCGGAGGGAAAACATTACATAATACTAATACAGTGGAACCTTGACTTACGAGTGTCCCAACATACGAGTTTTTCGAGATACGAGCCGTCAATCGGTCGATTTTTTGCTCTGAGTAACGAGCCAGCTCCCCCCACAGCACTCGTTCCAGGCATTTTCTTTACGAGATTCGCATGCAACTGCCTTGCCTTTTCGCAAATGATCAACTCCACAACACTATCTCCCGTTAACTGTTTTTCGATGATTCACACCAACAACAACTTCTTAGCATCTTCAATTGTTTGTGATCTGTTTCATTAGCATATTTACCCCTTCCTTGATTTCTACTTTTTTTGCCAGGAAGGAACTGATTGTTGATTTGGACTTGCCATACATCCTGGTGAGCTTGGCCACACGTACGCCACTTTCGTATTTTTCTACAATCTCTTTCTTGAATTATATCATGTTTCTCACCTTCTTTATCAAAGGGCTAGCACTAGGAACTTTCTTTGGACCCATGGTGGCTTATTTCGCAGTCACACTCAATAAACAAGCACAAAAAACAATGGATTACTATGAAATGTTTCGGATGAACGCGCAAAGTAATGCTCACTCAACAAGTGAAAGAGCCAGACTGAGACACGTACGCACGAGTGGCGGCGTCCCAGGTAGGCGGATGCGTCTGATACGGACTATTTCCCAGTGGAGATACGAAATCAGAGCAAAATCTCGCCCAAAAATAGTGGTCTAAATTGAAACGCACGATATTCGATGCGGACAAAATCCGGGGTTCCACTGTTGTACGTAGTAGTAAAATCCAGCATCAGCGAGGTAAAGAGCTCAGTTCCCAAAGGCACTGTCTTGGCACTGCTGCTATTTCTCATCCTCATAGCATTGATAAAAACACTCATCATAGTTTTGGATCACCATTTGTAGATGACACTAAAATAAGCATGAAAGTCACTATGGCAGAAGACACTGAAAAATTACAGGAAGATATAAGAAGTGTTTTCCAGTGGGCATGGAGAACGTGACGTTCAGTGGTGATAAGTTCCAGCTGCTGAGGTATGGAAAGAATGAAGAACTCAAAAGGAGCACTGTACATAAAACTCAAGAGGATCATCCAATAGAATGAAAGGAATACTTGAAAGACTTGGGAATAATTATGTCAGCTGACCTTCCTTTCAAAGAACATAATAAGACAAAGATCACGACAGCCAGGAGGATGACGGGGTGGGTATTTAGAACTTTCAAAACAAGGGAAATAATGCCAATTGTGACACTCTTCAAATCGCTAGCACTACCCCATTTGGAATATTGCTCTGCTGATAGATCCCTTCAAGGCAGGAGAAATAAGTCACTCTGTCTTTTTTGTGTTATCCTAGGTTCTCTACACATATGCTGCTATGTATGATGATCTATGTAACTGTATTTGTGTATACCTGAATAAACTTACTTACTTAACAAATGCAGAGATCGTTTACAACCTGCACAGAGCAGGTAAAGCATTTTAATTACTGGGAATGCCTTGAAGTCTTGAATATGTACTCACTGGAGTGGAGGAGAGATACATGATAATGTATACCTAGAAGGTACTCGAGGGCCTGGTCCCAAATCTGCACACTGCAATAACAACATACTGGAGTGAGAGATACTGTATGGGAGGAAGTGCAAAATAAACCAAGTGAAGAGCAGGGGTGCAGTGGGGACAATAAGGGAACACTGTATCAACATTCATGGCCCCAGATTATTCAACATCTTACCAGAAGCTATTAGAAACACTGCTAGAACAAGTGTAGAAGTCTTCAAGAGAAAACCGGACAAGTATCTTCACCAAGTGAAAGATCATCCAGGCTGTGATAGATATGTGGGGCAGCAGGCCTCCATCAGCAACAGCCTGGTTGACCAGGCTAGCACCAGACAAGCCTGGCCCATGGCTGGGCTCTGGGAGTAGAAAAACTCTCGAAACTCAAAGGTATATATAAAGGTAAGGTGAGGTGAGGTGAGGTGGAAGATCTCAAAGACATTGCAGGGGACGGGATTCACTAGTAGAAGCTTCATATAACTGCAGACCATGGAACTGAACTCTTCTCAAATACTATTTCTCCAAGGTTGATGGACTGATCACATCATCTTCATTTCACTACTACATCTGCTGCCTCTATATTTGACTGAAGAAGTCTACTGTGTAGGTGAAATGTTTCAACAATAAAGATACCCAACTGTTACCTGGAGAGGGTTTTGGGGGTCAACGCCCCAGCGGCCCGGTCTGTGACCAGGCCTCATGGTGGATCAGGGCCCGATCAACCAAGCTGTTACTGTTGGCGCTGCACATGTCTTATGCACAATTCACTTAATGAAAAAGAATTCACATAAGTAATATTCATATTTTGCCTATTATCACTATTTCCAATGGAAATAAAATAAGACAGTCCTCAATGATGCACTGACTTTCTTGGGTTATCTTGGGTGGCTAACCCTCTGGAGTTTAAAATCCGAACAAAATCTTATGTTACACAACAAATCACTACTGCTCCCTTACAAAAATATGGGTTTCAGTCCTGGGAAAAAACACGAAATTTCAGACTGTATTTTATTACAAAATTTTTGCTACCCCTCTTTTTGTAATAATGTATAATTAAAATTCACCACTCCATAACATGTGTCTAGTTTTAAGTACAGTGGAACCTCAATATTCATAAGTCCCTAAATTCACCCAACTTTTTTGAGAAAAATTTGACTATATTTGAACGTAGCCCTGATATTCAACCTAAACAAAAGTTCATCTGGACGAAGGCTGACGAAAACAAAGCATCACACACTCAGACTCTCGTCAGCTTTTGTTCGTTAACCATCGTTCGTACAAGCTCCATTAAACATTTTGGTATTTCATTTTTATTCTGTGGTGTTTTTTAATTTTTCATTGAAAATAAGTAATAAAAAAAATAGTAAGTGAACCAAACATCAGCGAGAACAACAATTAAAGTGAAAAAAGAACTCATTGCAAAGTGGAACACGTGTGTCAGACCTGCCACTCAATATAGTATGGCGAAATCCACCATATCATCCATATTGAAAAATAGAGGGGCAATAAAAGAGGCTGATGTTGTGAAAAGAGTGAAAATTCTTGCTCTAAAAAAGGTCACAGATAACTGAAGAAATAGAAAAACTTTGTTAGTGTGGATTAATGAAATACAACTGGCCGGTGATAGTGTTTCCAAAACAATATGTGAAAAAGCAAAGCAGTTATATATACTAACTGCTTGTGATCTTAGGCGAGACACCCCCGGGAAACAGTACTGAAGTGATGAATTTAAGGCAAGTAGAGGCTGGTTTGATAGGTTTAAAAAGAAAGGTGGGATTCATAGTGTAGTAAGGCATGAGGAGGCTGCCAGTGCTAACAGTGATGAGGCTGAAAAGTTTCTTAAGGAATTTAAAACTATGTAGACATTGAGGGAGTTATTCCACAACAAATTTTTAATTGTGAGGAAATCAGCCTCTAGTGTTTAAAGATAATAGACAAAGCCTGGCAGGAAGTTTCTTTCAGTACAAAGAACTCTGCCTGGAAGAAACTGTGACCAGACTGTGTCAGTTAGAGATTTTGAAGACTGAGGCTGAGCCTGTAGTGAAGGATATTGTTTCTCTAGGCCAGTCCATGGGTTTGGAAATGGACGATAAGGATGTAGAGTTGGTGGAGAATCACAAGAATGAGCTCACTACAGACCTGCACAAGCAGCAGCAAGAGGTGGTTGAGGAAATTTCTTCAGAGGGAAGCAGTAAGGGTAACATTTCCACTGCAGAAATTAAGGAACTGTGTCAGCATTGGGCTCAAACACAGAGCCTGGTGGAAAAATGGCATCCTAACATTACTGATGTGAATAGGAGCATCACCCTGTTCAATGACAATGTTGTTGACCACTTTAGAAAAATTCTGAAAAGTTGTCAAAAGCAGACAACATTGGACAGCTTCTTTAGCAAAGAAAAAAATCAAATGCTAGTGAATCCCCATCATCTTCAAGTGCTACTGCACAGAGACAGAAAAGAGAAAAAACACCAGACAGTTACCTGATGTTTTTATGGAAGGTGACAAACTTTCCAAACAAAAACATCTCTCCACCTTCCTCTTAGGCCATCACCACTCCTCGGTAAAGGTATAATGTAGTTAAATTTTTATTTATTTTATGCATTTATTGTTTTTATAGTTTTCATGTACGATTTTATGCATGCAAGTATTATTATACAGATTTAAATGAGCAATATTTTCCACTTAAAATGTTTTATAACTGGTAATTTTTGGGGGTCTGGAATGGATTAATCCAATATACACAGTTATGGGCCAACAGGCCTGCTGCAGTGTTCCTCCTTTCTTATGTTATGTTCTTATTACTTATGGGAAAAATTTATTCAATATTCGTACAACTCACTATTCAAACAGCCTCCTGGAACAGATTAAGCTCGAATATCGAGGTACATACCACTGTAGTCTGTAGGCATTTAGATTAGTCTGTCCAAAATGCTTATGCTTAACACTATTTTACTACATGTAAACTACACGTTGTATACTATGAAAAGAAATAAATTTTTGAATTCTGAATTTGAATTACAAGTGATGTGGTCTTTTAGACTGGAAGAAATGATAACTGTTGAGACTCACAATTTTTGTAGATTCTGGGATAAAAATGTGGTCAGGCCTCAAACACCTTTTATTATACAGCAATAAGGAATGGAACTGGTTGCCTGCACATGTCAAAGCCTGTCCTAGCACAAGACAGTTCAGAAAAAGAGCTAAAAGGTACCTAATGAATGAAGCAACAAAAAGGGAGGAGCATTTCTTGTATAACTAACATTCATGTACCTATTATTTTAAGTTGATCCTCTCTTTAATGTTAATGTAAATAACTCAGTTTACTTTATTCACATTGTATCTAATACATATTAATAATATTTATTTCTACAAGTACATGCACAAGGTATACAGGCCTAGCTGACATCAATGACATACTACTACTGATTGTTATGCAGAGCATTTCAGGCAAATTAGGTAAATTTTGTCCCAGGATGCAACCCATACCAGTCAACTAATACCCAGGTACCTATTTTACTGCTAGGTGAACAGGGATAGCAGGTGCCTTATGGAAACACGTCCTAATGTTTTCCAGCCATACCAGAGGATTGATCCCAGGACCTCAGTGTGTGAGCTGAGTGCGCTAGCAATCAGCTAACTGATTTTCACACAGACGAGTTATTTAGCCGTTTTAGCTTTTAAGGTTAAAATCATGTACTGTAACTTATTCCTAGGATAAGATTACAATGACATAAATATAGCACTAGAACTGGACAAGTGTCTAATGCTGTGGTTATTAATGCGAGATATTAACCATCCGGTTGATTTTCAAAAGGCCAAGAAAGTTATATCAAATAATAAGATATTACAAGATATTATAAGTCACTTTTACTTTTTTGGGTTAACCTAGGTAATTTACACACGTTACTATGTATAATAATTGTACTTATGTGTACCTGTACCTAAATAAACTTACTAAGTCTATATCTGCTATTATTATTTACACTGATGGGGAATGCAAAACCCATAAGGGTCATGGATGGCAATCAGTTTTGATCCAATGAATGAGAGCACAGGTACAAATAGTTGGATCAAGAGCTCCTCACTGGCATCAAGGACTCTCCCTTGTATGGGCCCTAGACAACCCTTTAGACTGCCAAATATATTATTTAACAATCTGGTCACTACACGGCACCCACTCAACCAACTATCAGCCATACAGACACTACTAAATTAAAATTATAATTCCTTTGGTAGTCAAGGACCCCAATCTAAATAATTAGGACCCCAACAGAAATAATTATGGACATCAATGGAAATAATTAAGGACCTCAAAGGAAATAATTAAGGACCCCAATGAAAATAATTAAGGACCCCAATGGAAATAATTAAGGACCCCAATGGAAATAATTAAGGACCCCAATGGAAATAATTAAAGACCCCAATGGAAATAATTAAGGACCCCAATGGAAATAATTAAGGACCCCAATGGAAATAATTAAGGACCCCAATGGAAATAATTAAGGACCCCAATGGAAATAACTATTCTTAAATAAACTTACTAAGTATTATTATATTCACGGGAAAGCCCTAAACCTGTGGGAACCATACAGCACCTGGGGAAAATCAGGTTTATCATGTTTAATGCGAGGGAAGGGAAGGGGAGGTGGGTTCCTTGGATCAAGAGCCCTTCACAGACAAAAATAAAAAAAAGAAAATTTCACGCTTCGTGACATCCAGAATTTCACGATCAAAAATTTGGGTCAGTGTGTGGAATAAGGAGTCACATGTGACCTGGTGGAGGTCATGGGATGTGACCTGGAGGAGGTCAAGCAGCAGGTCAAGACAGCAGCTGCAGGTCAAGATATACAGCGGTCAAGGTCATCTCAACTACCGTCATCCTCAAAAGTAAAGAGAAATGGCAGTCTCCTGCCGTCCAGCTGCCTCACTTACACACACATTTACACCTCAAAGATGCATTTAACATTTACTTTTGCCATTAACGCATACATACCATTCCTCCGGGGTTAAATTAACAACGGTGCGTTAATCTGTCAACGGCGCCTAACGGCGTAGGAGAATCATTCATAAGTTCAGCTTTTCCCGCCCAAACAAATCCATTAGAGGTCGGGAATGGTTTCGTTAAAACCACTTATGTGCGGCAACGAGAGTGATAATCACTAAGATGCTTGATGATTAACAAAACTGAGTGATTGGGCCGTGTGGCTGTTAGATTCAAACCTTCTCAGGAGCCATGGCGACGTCGATGATTGCAGATATTCCAAGACTTCTCTGCTCCTCTGATCCTCCAATTTTGTAAACAAACGAGTAGTTGTTCATTTTGACAACAGATGGCGTGCATACTACGGTACACCACCATGGCTAGTGTCAGTAAGTTTATTCAGGTACGTATACACAAATACAGTTACATAGATAATCATACATAGCAGTATATGTGTAGAGAACCTAGGATAACCCAAAAAAAAGTCAGACAAATGTGACTTATTTCCATTGAGGTCCTTTTAATACCTTATTATTATACTATAAAGGAGATAATATCTTATTATTATACTATAAAGGAGATAATATCTTATTATTATACTATAAAGGAGATAATATCTTATTATTATACTATGAAGAATATATACTAGGAATAAGGCAAAATGAGTTATGTTTACATGCGTGTTATCTAAAAAAATAAAAAATCATTCTCCTCCCTTTCTGCCGTTACATTCATTAGGTACCTTTCTGCCGTTACATTCATTAGGTACCTTTTGGCTCTCTTCTTGAACTGGCTCATGCTATGATTGGCTTTGACATGTGCAGACAGTCTGTTCCATTCCTTTATTGGTGTACAATAAAAGGTGTTTGAAGCCTGGCCACTGACTGTGGGTACTACAAAGTTGTGCTCTTTCCCCCTAGTACTATGACTGCTTTGGTTCCCAGCCTTGACAAAATTGTCAGCAAGATATTCTGGACACTGTTTGTGAGCAATTTTATAAACTTGACTTAACTTCAATTCATTTACTCTGTCTTCAACATTCAGCATATCCAATTGTTGTAATTCATCCTGGCCTACATGTTCTCTTGGACCCAGGTACACGATGAATCTTACCATTTTGTTTTGGGTGATTTGTAGTCTATTTTTTTTTTTTTTTTTTTTTTTTTGTCAAGACAGAGTTCCATGAAGAGCAAACGTAATCCATATGACATTGTATAAGGGCTAGACAAGGGTCCTGCGAGCCTCAGTATGTAGACACTGCATGGCTGTAGAGGAACTTCAGTCTGGCATTCACTTTACAGGGTCTGAAGCCAGCAATGAACAACAAAATACCTTTCATCCGTGGACTGCTTGCAGAAACAAACTCAATGTTCGCGGTTTTCACAGAGACCCACATAAAGGATCACTTTGACAATGAAATATGGATCCCGGGTTACAACCTATACAGATGTGACAGAGTGAATAAGCAAAAGGGGGAGGGGGTTGGCCTGTATATCACAGAGTCATATGCTTGGAACTACTAAACGCTTCAAATGTAGTTTTGGCAGTAAAGATCGAGAACCAAAACCTGGTCATTGTGGATGTATACAAGCCTCCGGATGCAACTTCCCAACAATTCCAGGAACAGCTTTTGAAAATAGACCACTGTCTGGAAAATCTTCCAGCTCCTGCCCCAAGCATCTTGCTCCTGGGGGATTTCAACCTAAGGCACCTAAAATTGAGGAATGCAGAATATATTGCTGTATCAGAGATAACCCCAGGAGGCAGCTCAGATGAAAACTCGCACACACACGAGCTTTTAAATCTCTGCACCAAATTCACCTTAAACCAGCAAATAATAGAGCCAACAAGATTGGAGAATACACTGGACCTCATCTTCACTAACAATGATGACCTGATACGAAATATTACCATATCAAAAACAATATACTCAGATCACAACATAATAGAGGTTCAGACATGTATGCGCGGGGCCCCAGACCAACAAAATGTGATCAGTCACCAAATTCAACTTCAATAACAAAAATATAAGGTGGGACCAAGTCAACCAAGTCGTAAATGATATAAACTGGGAAGAAATCCTAAGCAACATGGATCCAAACCTATGTCTAGAAAAATTTAACTCTGTGGCATTCGAGGTGTGCTCAAGGCATATTCCTTTAAGGAAAAGGAAGAGAAAATGCAAACTAGAAAGAGAAAGGCATTCCCTATGCAGGCGAAGGCGAAGAATAACAGAGCAGCTAAAAGAGGCCAATATATCTGTAATACGAAGGGAGGCACTGGTCAGAGAAATAGCAAACATCGAACTTAAGCTAAAGGAATCTTACAGGAGAACTAAAAGCTATAAATGAAATTGAAAGAAACCCAAAATATTTATTATGCCAAATCTAAGTCGAGAACAACATCCAGTATTGGGCCCCTACGAGATGGGCCCTACACAGATGACAGCTAGGAAATGAGTGAGCTACTTAAGTCCCAATATGACTTGGCTTTTAGAGAGCCGCTAACCTGACTGAGAGTAGAAGACCTAAATTATTTTTTTATGAGTGAGCCACAGAATTTGGTAGATTAAATCCTATCTGATATTATCCTGACACTAAATGACTTCGAAAAGGCGATTAATGACATGGCCATGCATTCTGCCCCAGGCCCAGACTCATGGAACTCAGTGTTCATCAAGAACTGCAAGAAGCCCCTATCATGTGCTTTTCATGTAGGGCAGAATGAATTACAACAATTGGATATGTTGAATATTGAAGACAGAGAAAAACAACTTAAGCTGAATCAAGTTTATAAAATTGCTCACAAACAGTGTCCAGAATATCTTGCTTCCAATTTTGTCAAGGCTGGGAACCAAAGCAGTCATAGTACTAGGGGGAGAGAGCACAACTTTGTAGTACCCACAGTCAGTGGCCAGGCTTCAAACACCTTTTATTGTGCAGCAATAAAGGAATGGAACAGACTGCCTGCACATGTCAAAGCCAGTCATAGCATGAGCCAGTTCAAGAAGAGAACCAATAGGTACCTAATGAATGTAGCGACAGAAAGGGAGGAGAATGATTTTTTATTTTTTTAGCTAACATACATGCAGTAGGTTGGTAGACAGCAACCGCCCAGGGAGGTACTACCGTCCTGCCAAGTGAGTGTAAACCAAAAGCCTGTATTTGTTTTACATGATGGTAGGATTGCTGGTGTCTTCTTTCTGTCTCATGATCATGCAATATTTCAAGTATCTTGTTATTTCTACTTACACTTAGGTCACACTACACATTCCTGTACAAGCATATACACACCCCTCTGGGTTTACTTCTATTTTCTTACCAGTTATTTCCTCTTATCTCCATGGGGAAGTGGAACAGAATTCTTCCTCCGTAAGCCATGCGTGTCGTAAGAGTCGACTAAAATGCCGGGAGCAAGGGGCTAGTAACCCCTTCTCCTGTATATATTACTAAAGTTAAAAAGAGAAACTTTTGTTTTTCTCTTTGGGCCACCCCACCTTGGTGGGAAACGGCCGACTTGTTGAAAGAAGAAGAAAGATACATGTAAATGTAAATAACTCTTTTTACATTATTCCTAGTATATATCCTTTATAGTATAATAACATATATCTCCTACAGTGTATAATATTAAGGTATTAAATGGACCCCAATGGAAATAAGTCACTGTCTGACTTTTTTGGGTTATCCTAGGTTCTCTACACATATACTGCTATGTATGATAATCTATGTAACTGTATTTGTATATACTACCTGAATAAACTTACTTAACATCCTATGGAGAGGAAGCATGGAGACAGGGGTCGTCCCACAGCTGCTGTAAACAACAGACAGCCCCACTCCACAAAAGGGGTCAGTAAAGCAATAACTAAGATCTACAGACCGATAGTGCTAACATCCCATACCATAAAAATCTTTAAAAGGGTTCTAAGAAGCAAGATCGCACCTCATCTAGATACCCATCAGTTAAATAACCCAGGGGAACATAATAATAATAATAATAATAATAATAATAATAATAATAATAATAATAATAAAATAATAATAATAATAATAATAATAATAATAATAATAATAATAATAATAATAATAATAAAATAATAATAATAATAATAATAATAATAATAATAATAATATCTTTATTTACTACAAGTACATGTACAAAGTATAAAGGCCTAGCTGACATCAATGACTTATTAATATATAGAAAGCAGCTTGTTATGCTGAGCATTTCGGGCAAATTAGGTCAGTTTTGTCCCAGGATGCGACCCACACCACTCCACTAACACCCAGGTACCCATTTTAAACTGATGGGTGGACAGGGACAGGGACAGCAGATATCTTATGGAAACACGTCCTAAGGTTTTCCAGCCGTACCGGAGGAGATTCAAACCCCGGACCTCAGTGTGTGAGCTGAGTGCACTAGCGATCGAACTGCGGGACACCTTGGGTTTAGAGCAGGTCGCTCCTGCCTGTCCCAACCACTGGACCACTATGACAAGGTCCTGGATGCTCTAGAAGACAAACAAAACACAGATGTATACACAGACTTTGCAAAAGCCTTTGACAAGTGTGACCATGGTGTAATAGCGCACAAAATGGGTGATAAAGGAATAACAGAAAAAGTTGATAGATGGATCTAAAATTTCCTAACAAATTGAACACAAAGAGTAGTAGTAAACAGAGTAAAGTCTGAGGCAGCTATTGTGAAAAGCTCTGTTCCACAAGGCACAGTACTTGCTCCCATCCTGTTCCTCATCCCCATATCTGACACAGACAGAGATATAAACCACAGCACCGTGTCTTCCTTTGCAGATGACACCCGAATTTGCAAGACAGTGTCCTCCATTGAAGACACTGCAAGACTCCAAGCAGACATCTACCAAATCTTCAAATGGGCTGCAGAAAACCATATGAAGTTCAATGATGAGAAATTTAAATTACTCCGATATGAAAACGTGAGGAATTTAAAATTATATCGGAGTATAAAACAAATTCTAATCACACAATGATTGTAACCATGTCTAGGAGTGTAGATGATTCATTACCTTTGTAACTTGCCATGATTGTGACAAGATCTACCTGGAGTTCATTACCTTTGTAACTAGTTCAGCTATCATAACTTTGGGGTCCAGTCCCTGGACCCATTATGTACCTTTGTAATCTTTTGACTACCGCCCACAGGATGGGTATGGGGTGCATAATAAAGATGTTAAACTAAACTATAACACAATATAGCGAAAAACTAATGTGAAGGACCTGGAAGTGATAATGTCAGAAGATCTCACTTTCAAAGAGCACAACAATGTATCTAACACATCTGCTAGGAAAATGATAGAATAGATAATGAGAATGTACAGAGAACTTTCACGGCATGCATAAGTACGATAAAGCACCTAAATAATAATACTACTACTACTACTACTACTACTAATAATAATAATAATAATAATAATAATAAAAATAATAATAATAATAACAACTGGGAACGGTTGAAGTCCCTCGACTTGTATACCCTGAAACGCAGGCGAGAAAGATACATGATAACACACACTTGGAAAATCTTAGAGGGACTAATCCCAAATTTTCACACGAAAATCACTCCCACGAAATCACTGGAGGGATGTTGCATCTCGGCAGGAGATGCAACATCCCCCCAGTGAAAAGCAGGGGCACCACGAGTACGCTAAGAGACAACACAGTAAGTGTCAGGGGCCCAAGACTGTCTAACTGCCTCCCAGCATACATAAGAAAGGATTACCAATAGACTCCTGGCTGTCTTCAAGAAGGTACTGGACAAGCACCTAAAGTCAGTACCTGATCAGCCGGGCTGTGGTGCGTACGTCGGTTTACGTGCGACCAGCAGTAACAGCCTGATTGATCAGGCTCTGATCCACCACGAGGCCTTGTCTCAGACCGGGCCGCGGGGGCGTTGACCCCCGAATCCCTCTGCAGATATACTCCAGGTAGGCCTCACATTGTGTTTTGTACATCAATGGGTCGATTGTGTTTAGTCCCTCAGCCTTGACAGAATGTGTTCAGTCCCTCAACCTTGACAGAAGGTGTTCAGTCCCTCAACCTTGACAGAAGGTGTTCAGTCCCTCAGCCTTGACAGAAGGTGTTCAGTCCCTCAGCCTTGACAGAAGGTGTTCAGTCCCTCAGCCTTGACAGAAGGGGTTCAGTCCCTCAACCTTGACAGAATGTGTTCAGTCCCTCAACCTTGACAGAAGGTGTTCAGTCCCTCAACCTTGACACAAGGTGTTCAGTCCCTCAGCCTTGACAGAAGGTGTTCAGTCCCTCAACCTTGACAGAAGGTGTTCAGTCCCTCAAACATGACAGAATGTGTTCAGTCCCTCAGCCTTGACAGAAGGTGTTCAGTCCCTCAGCCTTGACAGAAGGTGTTCAGTCCCTCAGCCTTGACAGAAGGTGTTCAGTCCCTCAGCCTTGATAGAAGGTGTTCAGTCCCTCAACCTTGACAGAAGGTGTTCAGTCCCTCAAACATGACAGAAGGTGTTCAGTCCCTCAACCTTGACAGAAGGTGTTCAGTCCCTCAACCTTGACAGAAGGTGTTCAGTCCCTCAAACATGACAGAAGGTGTTCAGTCCCTCAAACATGACAGAAGGTGTTCAGTCCCTCAGCCTTGACAGAAGGTGTTCAGTCCCTCAACCTTGACAGAAGGTGTTCAGTCCCTCAACCTTGACAGAAGGTGTTCAGTCCCTCAACCTTGACAGAAGGTGTTCAGTCCCTCAACCTTGACAGAAGGTGTTCAGTCCCTCAACCTTGACAGAAGGGGTTCAGTCCCTCAGCCTTGACAGAAGGTGTTCAGTCCCTCAGCCTTGACAGAAGGTGTTCAGTCCCTCAACCTTGACAGAAGGTGTTCAGTCCCTCAACCTTGACAGAAGGTGTTCAGTCCCTCAACCTTGACAGAAGGGGTTCAGTCCCTCAGCCTTGACAGAAGGTGTTCAGTCCCTCAGCCTTGACAGAAGGTGTTCAGTCCCTCAACCTTGACAGAAGGTGTTCAGTCCTTCAGCCTTGACAGAAGGTGTTCAGTCCCTCAACCTTGACAGAAGGTGTTCAGTCCCTCAACCTTGACAGAAGGTGTTCAGTCCTTCAGCCTTGACACAAGGTGTTCAGTCCCTCAACCTTGACAGAAGGTGTTCAGTCCCTCAACCTTGACAGAAGGTGTTCAGTCCCTCAACCTTGACAGAAGGTGTTCAGTCCCTCAACCTTGACAGAAGGTGTTCAGTCCCTCAACCTTGACAGAAGGTGTTCAGTCCCTCAGCCTTGACAGAAGGTGTTCAGTCCCTCAAACATGACAGAAGGTGTTCAGTCCCTCAACCTTGACAGAAGGTGTTCAGTCCCTCAGCCTTGACAGAATGTGTTCAGTCCCTCAACCTTGACAGAAGGTGTTCAGTCCCTCAGCCTTGACAGAAGGTGTTCAGTCCCTCAACCTTGACAGAAGGTGTTCAGTCCCTCAACCTTGACAGAAGGTGTTCAGTCCCTCAACCTTGACAGAAGGTGTTCAGTCCCTCAACCTTGACAGAAGGTGTTCAGTCCCTCAAACATGACAGAAGGTGTTCAGTCCCTCAACCTTGACAGAAGGTGTTCAGTCCCTCAACCTTGACAGAAGGGGTTCAGTCCCTCAACCTTGACAAAAGGTGTTCAGTCCCTCAAACATGACAGAAGGTGTTCAGTCCCTCAAACATGACAGAAGGTGTTCAGTCCCTCAACCATGACAGAAGGTGTTCAGTCCCTCAAACATGACAGAAGGTGTTCAGTCCCTCAACCATGACAGAAGGTGTTCAGTCCCTCAAACATGACAGAAGGTGTTCAGTCCCTCAACCATGACACAAGGTGTTCAGTCCCTCAACCATGACAGAATGTGTTCAGTCCCTCAACCATGACAGAATGTGTTCAGTCCCTCAACCATGACAGAAGGTGTTCAGTCCTTCAGCCTTGACAGAAGGTGTTCAGTCCCTCAACCATGACAGAATGTGTTCAGTCCCTCAAACATGACAGAAGGTGTTCTGGACTGGGTGGTGTAAGGGTCGTGAGTTGAGAGTCACTATTAACACACCTCAACATCGATGTGTTGAGTGCTGTTTTCTCTAGACTTGATCTTATCATACTGCTCAAGTGGTTGTGAGAAGTCCGCTTTAAAATCCTGTTTAAATCACGCTAGTCATTAGGTTTCAGGATGTTGACAGACATGTGACAAGTAAGCAATTTTATATATATGTATATATTTCTTTATAATGTGACTTTATCAGTCTCGGTTAGTTCTGAAAATTTCGAGATTTGTTTTGATACATCTAATTCTACAAGTCCTCCTGAGCTTGTGCAAGCCCGCTTTATTTGGCATTTCATTGTGAATACATTCCCAAAAAACACTAATCTTCAGAACCCACATGATCTCATTGAAAGTGGGTTGGGCAAATATTTTTGTTAGTGGGTTTGCTGAAAAATTCTTCTCTTGATTTGTCTTCTCTTTTTCTCCCCGTACCTCTCTAAGTTGTTACTTAAGAATATAAGAATGTAGGATCACTGCAGTAAGCCTTTCTCCAATCCAGCTTGATAATGATTCACGACTCACTGAAACGTCGTCTAAAGTTTTCTCACCAAAATGAGGAGTACTAGTGAGCAAATAGGTACCTAGGAGTTAGTTGACTATTGTGGGTCGCTTCCTGGGGAAGAAGAAAATCTAAGAAATCCAATGGATAGTAGAGTCAGCGTGCACATGCTGTGGATTCCATCTCACATTGGTTTTCAGATGCATGATAGAACTGATAAATTGGTAGCAGTTTGGGAACAATAATACGAAAAGAACTTCAACTGAATTTTATTGACCTAAGACTCAGTGAGATTGACACCAGTCAGTCCATCTATCATCATTCTATCATGCAGGAGGAGCCACATGTCTATGGTGCATCCAACAAAATAAGCAGACTCTTGGATGTCACTACCGCCCGCCTCCGGCTGGGTGACAAGTATCTTTGGCAGGTTAAATCACCACCACCAGATGTAGACCAAACAAAATGTAAACTTTGTCAGTTGGATTATTGTCACACCCTGCGTCATTATGTACTGGAGTGCGATAAAATTAAAGAATTCAGAGACAACTCACTCAGAAATGTTCAAGATATGTCAAAGTATTTTATCCACAGTGGTATATTACAGACCATTCTGGAAAAATACCCTGACTTTGCTCCCTGTAAATAAAGCATTATCATGTTGTGTGTGTGTGTGTGTGTGTGACCCAACAATTAATATTTGCACCAATAACTCGTTACAGTTGTGACCGGGTGTGGACTTGTGAATTGCTCTTTACTTTATAATTTGTTCATGATTGTAACCATGTATAAACGTAAGTAAGTAAATTTACTTACATGATTCATTACCTTTGTAACTTGTGAGTTCATTACCTTTGTAACTTGTGAGTTCATTACCTTTGTAACTTGATCAGCTATCAAAACTTTGGGGTCCAGTCTCTGGACCCATTATGTACCTCTGTAATCTTTTGACTACCGCCCACAGGATGGGTATGGGGTGCATAATAAAGATATTAAACAAACTAAGAAAGCCACAATACGTGGTCTTTATCGGGTTGCTTGTTAATATTCTAAACAAGCCCACATAACCTTGTTTTTTTTTAATTGGTGTCGGTGTTCCTCAAAACAGAATCCCATGGTCCCATAACTACTTCAACGACCTAGTTCACCTCATCCCTGAGTACCACCATACCTAAGTAATGACTGTGTTCTCATAGCTCCAGAGATCCACAGGCGCCCATTCTATACCAGGATAAAGGGGCCAAGAACCTCCACGCTGAACATTTAGACCCCAAGAATAAGACGCCATTAAATTAAAATCTCTACACCAAGAGCTGCTTCTGGGTCCTCTCTGACCAAGACCCAGACTAAACTAAATACAAGTGAATGTACAACAAAGTTTTCTAACATTGACGTATACATGGAAGAAGATGAACCAGGAAATCCCCTAAGGACGGAAAATTAAACACAAGAGTACATAAGGTTCGTATATTTTGGAGTTAGTCAGAGACATATAATCATATTATTGCGTCTACTACATATACAGAACATTAAACTCCACTATAAACCCTCCACTTAAACTTCTTGATAGTTACAACAGAATGCACAGTCACAATACAAGGCACAAGGCACTCTTCAACATCCCTCGTGTCAGTCTCACACTATGCAAAAACGCAATGCACATGAAGGTCCGTGTATGTGTGTGTGTGTATGTGTATATGTAAGTGTGTATGTGTGACCCAACAATAAAATTTGCACCAAGAACTCATTACAGTTGTGACTGGGTGTAGACTAGTGAAGTGTTCATTGCGTTATAATTTGTTCATGATTGTAACCATGTATAAACGTAAGTAAGTAAATTTACTTACATGTTTCATTACCTTTGTAACTTGTGAGTTCATTACCTTTGTAGCTTGTTAGTTCATTACCTTTGTAACTTGCTCAGCTATCATAACTTTGGGGTCCAGTCCCTGGACCCATTATGTACCTCTGTAATCTTTTGACTACCGCCCACAGGATGGGTATGGGGTGCATAATGAAGATATCAAACTAAACATGAAGGTCCCGAAGATCTGGAACTCACAACCGGAACTGGTAAAGGATCCCCTGACTACTTATAAATTTAGGACTTTGCTTAAAAATCATCTCATCTCTTAGTACTAACCAAATCAACCAAAACAACTTCTAAACAACTTCTAATCAGTTATTATATTATTCTATTCTATTCTATGTGATTTGCCGGTATGGATCCCGGCCCGGGTCTCTTCCAATTTGGCGACCCGGCATCGACTCCCAGGTAGGGAAGTGTCATGTATCGACGTTAAAGGTACATGTGTTGCATTCCTTTGGTGGGAAGAGGGGTCCTCTCCGAATCTATGGACAAACGACGTCCCAAAAGGTAGGTTGCTCTATATTATGTGACCTCTAGTCTATTAAACATCTGCCAGTCCATGAAATATTGCTGCCTGAACCATTAATTGTAACATTGTTCTTATTATGTGCAACTTCAAGATTATTATTCTTATAAACCTCAACCTTGACTACCTCGAATTAGTATTAAGATTAAACAAAATTTTGATACAAGTTAACCACTATTATCTTGTCTACTTTTAAGTAGTTATTATGTACTAGGATTAGTCTGCCCGAAATGCCCCAACATGACAGTGACTTTCTTTGTACTTAACAAGCCAAAATTGTAATTACACATTGTAACCTTTACAAAGAAATAAATCTTTATCTTATCTTTATATGGGATCTGCTAGTTTACTGATCAATAAATAAGTATTTATGACACATACCATAACCAGAAATGGTAGAAGTAAAATTCAAGCAGAGGGGGCTGGGGTTAAGCAACGCAGGGATACTTTTCTCGGATCGTTAGGGGACATTATTGCTTAATTACCTCCAGCAATTGTTGGGTCATTCGGTGTGTTGAAGCATTACCTCATCCTGGATTATAATTGGCTCGTCAGAAGCTCACATAAGCTTGTGATTATTGCACTCACAAGGTGAGAAGGTAGCCTCGCCGAGGAGGCTGATACGGGAGTCACTTTCATGTTGTTGATCAAATCACAAAATGGGTTGGGATTTAGGGGCACCTAAGTTCCCCCGTCTCTTAATAACATGAGTTGTGCTCAGACCTCTACAACACAATTGTCATCAAAGATTTGTTAAATTATACCACGAATTAAGGAAAGATCCTGGACTTCACCTTACGAAACAGACAAAACAAATGCGATAGTAATTATGGACAAGGTAGATTATATTGGAAAAATGTACTAGTAATGTATACTATACATATATAACCTGTCAGAAACAGCAACATTATGGACTCTTGGTACAGAGGACATCACTTACTACTGACCCGTCCATCGGGTATGACCTACTTCCACTGGGTAATCCCACCTGCCAGTGGATTACACGTCCCTCACCTGATCCAGTATATAAGCACCAGTCTTCCTGCCTGTGCTTCAGACTCTTCAAGACTACGCTGCTCTTCACCAACACTGAGGCACTGATTACCTCGTCTTTTGTATATACTTCTACAGTCTTCCCATTATATCCTTGAAATTGTATTGATAAAGCCACTGGATGGCGAAACGTCTACAATAAAGATAACCAGATGTTGCACATGTGTCTAATTTTCATGTTGTTGGTATTGTATACCATTTATGTTCTACAGGTGTCCCGTAGCTCGATCGCTAGCGCACTCAGCTCACACACTGAGGTCCGAAGTTCGAATCTCCTCCGGTACGGCTGAAAAACATTAGGGACGTGTTTCCATAAGGTGTTAGTGGACTGGTGTGGGTCGCATCCTGGTACAAAACTGACCTAATTTGCGGGAAATGCTCTGCATAACAAGGGGCTTTCTATATAGTAGCATGTCACTGATGTCAGCTATGGTCTGTATACCTTGTACATGTAGTAAATAAAGATATTATTATATTATTATTACCACCAGTATCATCACCAAGACACTGTTAATGTGGTGACTGAGAGATAGATAGTTAGATAGATAGACATATAGATAGATAGTTATATATATATATATATATATATATATATATATATATATATATATATATATATATATATATATATATATAAGAGAGAGAGAGAGAGAGAGAGAGAGAAACATAAGCTTGGGAGTCAGCACATAACTAGGTGTCTGACAGTGTCCTGTACATCAATAGATCGATGCTGCTGCACTACCACTGATCATATCTTAACCAAACTACACTGTACACTGTGTGTGTGTGTGCACTCATCTATATGTGGTTGCAGGGGTCGAGTCACAGTTCCTGGCCCCTCCTTTTCGCTAGCCTCTACTGGGGTCACTCCTGGTTTCGAGAGCTTTATCGCACTTTTTCTTAAAGTCATGCATGGATCCTGCCTCTACCACTCCTCTGTCTATGTCGTTCAACTTCCTGACCACTCTAAGGTTGAAGAAATACTTCCTAACATCCTTGTGACTCATCTGTCTTTTTTTATTGTCTGCTGTGCCCTCATGTTCCTGTTTCCCACCTCTAACAATCTGTCCTTGTTCATCTTATCAATTATTCTCAGTATTTTGTACGTTTTTATCATATCACCCCTAGTACTTCTTTTCACTAGTGTCATCAGGTTTACCGCCTTTAATTTCTCCTCGTAGGACATACCCATTAGCTCCTGGACTAGTCTCGTTGCAAACTTTTGCAGTTTCTCCAGTTTCTTGACACGATCGATCAAGTGGGGGTTGCATACTGGTGCTGCATATTCCAATATAGGCCAGACATATGCCGTATGAAGTGTCGTGAATGACTCCTTGCTTAGCCTCGCGAAAGCTAATATTAGCTTTGCCAGACGAGCATTTTCTGTAGCAGCTATTTAAATTGCAGTAGCCACTTGTCATACTAAATCTGCAACCTGGCCAGATCTATCTGTATTCTCATTATTTTCACATCATCTGCGAACAGGAGTACCACTGACTCTCACTTCAGACGTGTTATTTACTTACACAATGAATAGCACAATGTCCAGCTGTCCTAGGAAAGCATTTGGTTCATCCATATTCTTCCACTCTATACTTCCACATCCATACTCACATACCATCAATACGACGATATTTATCTTTGCAAATATACAGGTTCTAAAACCAGCAACGAACAACAAAATACCTTTCATCAGTGGACGGCTCACAGAGTCAAACGCAATGTTGTGGCTTTCACAGAGACCCACATAAAGGATCATCTTGACAACGAAATATGGATCCCGGGTTATAACCTATACAGATGTGACAGAGTGAACAGGCAAAAAAGGAAGGAAGGGGGGTTGGCCTGTATGTAACAGAGTTGCTTATTTGCTCGGAACTACTAAACGTCTCAAATGATGTAGTTGAAGTTTTGGCAGTAAAGATCGAAAACCAAAACCTGAGTCATTGTGGTTGTATACAAGACTCCGGATGCAACTTCCCAATAATTCCAGGAACAACTTTTGAAAACTGACCACTGTCTGAAAAATCTTCCAGCTCCTGCCCCAGACATCTTGCTGCTGGCCGATTTCAACTTAAGACACCTAAAACAGAGGAATGTAACAAATAATGTCTTAGCAGAGATAACCCCAAGAGGCAGCTCAGATGAAAATTTACACACACATGAGCCATTAAATCTCGGCACTAAATTCACCTTAAACCAATAAATAATAGAGTCAACAAGATGGGAAAATACCCTGGACCTCATCTTCACTAACAATGATGATCTGATACGAAATATAATCGTATCAAAGACAATACACTCAGACCACAACACAACAGACATGTATGCGCGGGGCTCCTGGCCAGCAAAATGTGATCGGTTATGAGGATGTCTTTACCAAATTCAACTTCATTAACAAAAACATAGAGTGGGATCAAGTCAACCAGATCCTAAATGAAACTAGATAAGGTATTCTAAACAACATGGATCCGAACCTCTGCCTAGAAAGAGTTAATTCTGTGGCACTTGAGGAATGCTCAAGGCATATTCCTTTAAGAAAAAAGAAAGAGAAGATGTAAACTAGAAAGAGAGAGATGCTCCTATACAGGCAAAGGCAAAGAATCACTGAGCTGCTGAAAGGAGCGAATATATATATATATATATATATATATATATATATATATATATATATATATATATATATGAAATACGAAGGGAGGCACTGGGCAGAGAAATAGCAAATATCGATCTTAAGCTTAAGGAATCATATAGGAGACAAGAAACTCAGGAAAAACTAAAAGCTATAGATGAAACTGAAAAAAAAACCAAAATATTTCTTTTCTTATGTCAAATCTAAGGTAAAAACAACATCCAGTATTGGACCCCTGCTTAGACGAGATGGGACCTACACAGATGACAGTAAAGAAATGAGTGAAACACTAAAGTTCCAATATGACTCAGATTAAGTGAGCCGTTAACCAGACTCGGGGTCTGGTTAACATCTCTGATATTATACTAACACCACAAGACTTCGAAAAGGAAATAAACGATATGCTCAAGCACTCTGCCCCAGGCCCAGACTCGTGGAACTCTGTGTTCATCAAGAACTGCAAGAAGCCCCTATCACATGCCTTTAGCATTCTATGGAGAGGGAGCATGGACACAGGGGTCATCTCACACTCACTAAAAACAACAGACAGCCCCACTCCACAAAGGTGGCAGTAAAGCAATTGCAAAGAATTACAGACCGATAGCGCTAACGTCACATATCATTAAAATCTTTGAAAGGGTTCTAAGAAAAAAAAGATCGCCACCCATCTAGATACCCATCAGTTACACAACCCAGGGCAACATGAGTTTAGAGCAGGTCGCTTATGTCTGTCCCAGCTACTGGATCACTATGATAAGGTCTTGGATGCCCTGGAGAACAAACAAAATGCAGATGTATTATACACAGACTTTGCGAAAGTCTTCGACAAGTGTGACCATAGTGGAATAGCGCACAAAATGTGTGAAAAAGGAATAACGGGAAAAGCTGATAGATGGATATATACATTCCTAACAAACAGAACACAAAAAATAATAGTAAACAGAGTAAAGTCCGAGGCGGCCACAGTGAAAAACTCTGTTCCACAAGGCACAGTACTCACCCCATCTTGTTCCTCATCCTCATATCTGACATAGACAGATATGTAAACCATAGCACCGTGTCTTCCTTTGCAGATGACACCCGAGTTTACATGACAGTGTCCTCCATCGAAGACACTGCAAGACTCAAGCAGACATCAACCAAATATTTAAATGGGCCGCAGAAAACAATATGAAGTTCAGTGAAAAGAAATTTCAATTACTCTGACATGGAAAACTTGAGGAAATTAAAACTATATCGGAGTATAAAACAAATTACAACCACACAATAGAGTGGAAAACTAATGTAAAGGATCTGGGAGTGATAATGTCAGAGGACCTCACTTTCAAAAACTACAACAATGTATCTAACATATCTCCTAGGAAAATGATAGGATAGATAATGAGAACCTTCAAAACTAGGGATGCCAATCCCATGATGATTCTCTTCAAATCGCTTGTTCTCTCTAGGCTGGAATACTGCTGTACACTAACAGAACGTTCACGGTTGAAGTTCCTTGATTTGTACTCCTTGGAACTCATGTGAGAAAGATACATATAATATATATTTGGAAAATTCTAGAGGGACTAGTCCCAAATCTGCGCACGAAAATCACTCCCTACGAAAGCAAAAGACTGGGCAGGAGATGCAACATCCCCCTAATGAAAAGCAGGAGCGCCACGAGTACACTGACTGATCAACTGCCTCCCAGCATACATAAGAAGGGGATTACCAATAGACCAATGGCTGTCTTCAAGACGGAGCTGGACAGGCACCTAAAGTCAGTATCTGACCAACCGGGCTGTGGTTCGTACGTCGGTTTACGTGCGTTCAGCAGTAACAACCTGGTTGATCATACCCTGATCCATCACGAAGCCTGGTTATGGACCGGGCCGCGGGGATGTTGACCCCTGAAACCCCCTCCAGGTATACTCCAAGAGGATGTATAAATCTGGGGTAGAGGGAAGGAAAGGTTGGGGTAGTCCTAGGAAAGGTTGGAGGGAGGGATAAAGGAGGGGTTGAGTGCTAAAAGCTTGAGCATCCAATAGACTTGTGTGAACAGGTTAGATAGGAGTGAGTGAAGGCAAGCCGACGTCACTCAGGTAACAAGGTCTACTCTGTCCCTCTCTCCTGGGCATGGCCCTCCTGGGCATGGCCCTCCTGGGCATGGCCCTCCTGGGCATGGCCCTCCTGGGTATGTCCCTCCTGGGTATGGCCCTAGGGCCTGGGCATCTTAAACACACTGCCTGTGTACGAAGAACCCAAATGAAGTAACGTAGCCTCCGAAGCCTTATTATTAATCCCCGGCTTGCACAGGACTCAAATCAATTACGATATAGGTATCCTATACTTGTAAGCAAGTTTTCTCTCATGCCTCTTCCAATATCATTGCCTCCAGCACTGAGGCAACAATGAGGTTGGTCCCATTACCTTTCACAATGCTAACCTGTTAACAATACCTTCCATGCGGGCCTCTGTAAAGCAGTGTCTCGCCCTCCTGTCTCTATTACATAATGTTCGATCCATATACGTATATATGTCGTGCCGATTAGGTAAAACTTGCGATTTTGGCTTAAATAGCAACGCTCACCTTGCCATATAAGACAAGTGAAAATTTGTGTATGCAATAATTTCGCCAAAATCATTCTGAACATAACGAAAAAAATATATTTCATTGTATTTGTTTATTATTAAATTAATGTTAACGTATCTAAAATATATTTAGTTGGGTTAGGCTAAATTAAATTGCGCTTGTTGTAATAAGGTTAGGTAGGTTTTCAAAGTTTCTCTTGGTACAAAATTATAAATTCTTACATTAACATAAATGAAAAAAAATATATCTTTAAACGTATAAGAATTTTTTTTAGAAAGGACTTAATTTTAGATGAGTTCTTGCTAATTGACCAGTTTTACCTAATCGGCACGACATATATATATATATATATATATATATATATATATATATATATATAACTTGTCTCTTACAATGAGTATATCCTTATTGTTGAAAATGGTATAAAATATGACAAGTTGAAGATTAAGACACATGTGCAACATGTATTAATGTTGGTAGAATTACCCACAATATGTTAAGTAAAAGGACACAATTGCATCTAACGTGACATTTTATTGTGGCAACGTTTCGCTTTATAAAGTTCCTTGAGAGCGAAACGTTGCCACAATAAAATGTCACATTAGTTGCACTTGACAAGACTGTTGACCTTGTCCCCGCCATAGCGCTGTAAACGGTACATCACTTGAACAAACTCTGACACTCCTTCGGGAGGCAGTGCCGGGTCACCACCTGGAGAAGACCCGGGTCAGGACCCGTCCTGGCAAACCTACATGAGCATGAACCTCTGTATGTTAGAAGTGATCACGGTCCTAGGACCCAAACGTTTTCCAATATTTCCGACTGTTTGCTCATCTTTCTAAATCGCTCATCCTGGTATACAGCAACATAATTTTAATTCTCCAAGGTTAATCTTCCTCAGTGTCATGTTTCTGTCTTTACTAGTGCTAGGCTATTACCCGTTCGTTGATTTTATCACGTTCAACAACCCTCGACACCATCACAGGTATTGCTACACTTAGTTAGTTTGATATCTTTATTATGCACCCCATACCCATCCTGTGGGCGGTAGTCAAAAGATTACAGAGGTACATAATGGGTCCAGGGACTGGACCCCAAAGTTATGATAGCTGAGCAAGTTACAAAGGTAATGAACTAACAAGCTACAAAGATAATGAACTCACAAGTTACAAAGGTAATGAAACATGTAAGTAAATTTACTTACTTACGTTTATACATGGTTACAATCATGAACAAATTATAACGCAATGAACACTTCACTAGTCTACACCCAGTCACAACTGTAATGAGTTCTTGGTGCAAATTTTATTGTTGGGTCACACATACACACTTACATATACACATACACACACACATACACACACATATATACATACACACACACGCACACACAACAGGCCCAGCCTTCAATCGTCATGTGCACAGGACAAAAGGCAATCAACACGCGCGCACACACACACACACACACACACACACACACACACACACACACACACACACACACACATACACACACACACACACACACACATACACACGTAGCAATGCTTTATTTACAGGGAGCAAAGTCAGGGTATTTTTCCAGAATGGTCTGTAATATACCACTGTGGATAAAATACTTTGACATATCTTGAACATTTCTGAGTGAGTTGTCTCTGAATTCATTAATTTTGTCGCACTCCAGTACATAATGACGCAGGGTGTGACAATAATCCAACTGACAAAGTTTACATTTTGTTTGGTCTACATCTGGTGGTGGTGATTTAACCTGCCAAAGATACTTGTAACCCAGCCGGAGGCGGGCGGTAGTGACATCCAAGAGTCTGCTTATTTTGTTGGATGCACCATAGACATGTGGCTCCTCCTGCATGATAGAATGATGATAGATGGACTGACTGGTGTCAATCTCCCTGAGTCTTAAGTCAATAAAATTCAGTTCTAGTTCTTTTCGTATTATTGTTCTCAAACTGCTAACTGACAAGCCAAGATTGTAATCTACCCCCTTTGAAAGCATAAAACTTAGCCAATTTATCAGTTCTATCATGCATCTGAAGACCAATGTGAGATGGAATCCACAGCATGTGCACTCTGACTCTACTATCCACAATCCTACCATACCTGTGTCTGGCTTCTGACACAAGCATGCTACAAGTTATACTTGATGAGTTGAGAGCATTTATGGATGACAGAGAATCAGTTACAATTAGAGAGTCAACCTTAGATACATGGACGCATTTGAGTGCAAGGAGTATGGCAAACAGTTCTGTCTGAAGGGTAGAGGCCCAGTTATTGATGCGCCAAACGAGTTTACAATTTCTTATTCACCTCCAGGTCACCTCCAGGCAGGGCCGGATTTAGACCTTGGGGGGCCCGGGGCACTTTAGGTTTGGGGGGCCCTCAACATGGAAATTAAATTGAATTACAAATAAGAAATGAACTAAAATGAATGATAAACAACAGTTTTCGAAAAAAAATATATGTTAGGTCTGATTTGATTTTTCTCAATTTTATTGACTTTGAATAACTTTGACTACAATTTTCAGTTTATAATATATTCCATCTACATCTATTGTCTGGTCATTTACCTCTAAAATGACACTAACCAGAAATAGTTAAGTTATTCAAAGGGAGAGGGGGGCACCGTTTCTATTTTCTGATGCCCCCACACACTTTATTTGTTAATTCCTATTATTAAATAAACTAATTTTTTATTATTGCATTTTGTTATAAAGGAAGTCCTTCGTCTGGGGGTCCCTCTGGCAGGGGGGCCCGGGGCAATTGCCCCCTTTATAAATCCGGCTCTGCCTCCAGGTCACCTCCCTAAGAAACGGACCTCTGCCTCCAAGGCACTGCAACGTTCCTCATACCTGGAGTCTACCTGGAGGGCATTCCGAGGATCGACGTCCCTGCGGCCCGGTCTATGACCAGACCTCCCGGTGGATCAGGGCCTGATCAACGAGGCTGTTACTGCTGGCTGCACGTAGTCCAACGTACGAACCACAGCCCGGCTGATCTGGCACTGACTTTAGGTATCTGTCCAGCTCCCTCTTGAAGGCAACCAGAGGTCTACTGGTAATGCCCCTTATGGCTGGTGGGATGCTGTTGAACAGTCTTGGGCCCCGGACACTTATTGTGTTTTCTCTTAGTGTACCAGTGGCGCCCCTACTTTTCACTGGGGGTACGTTGCACCGTCTGCCAAGTCTTTTGCGTTCGTATGGAGTGATTTCTGTGTGCATATTAGGGACCAGTCCCTCCAGAATCTTCCAGGTGTAGATTATGATATATCTCTCTCGCCTGCGCTCCAGTGAATATAAGTTTAGTGCTTCCAGGCGTTCCCAGTACTTAAGGTGTTTCATGGAACTGTACATTCTCTAGATCTGCAATTTCACCTGCCTTGAATGGGGATGTTAATGTACAGCATTATTCTAGCCTAGAGAGAACAAGTGATTTAAAAAGGATCATCATTGGCTTGGCATCTCTTGTCTTGAATGTTCTCATTATCCATCCTATCAGTTTCCTCGCAGATGTGATAGTGGCATTGTTGTGGTCCTTGAAGGTGAGGTCTTCGGACAGTACCACACCCAGGTCCTTCACATTACTTTTCCGCTCTATTGTGTGATTGGAGTTTGTAATATACTCAGTCCTAGCTGTTATTTCCTCCAGTTTTCCATAACGGAGTAGTTGGAATTTGTCGTCATTGAACATCATATTGTTCTCTGTTGCCCATTGGAAAACTTGGTTTATATCTTCTTGGAGATTTGCCGTGTCCTCAATGGATGACACTCTCATGCAGATCCTAGTATCATCTGCAAAGGATGATACAGTGCTGTGGTTTACATCATACCTTATATAGTAAGTTATAAGTAATTTTATTTAAGCCCAGCTACACATAAGTACAATTATCATACATTGTTCAACATATGTATGTGTAAATTACTTAGGATAACCCATTGGGCTCCGTGTGATAGCTTATTATTTAAAGCCTAACTGTAAGATACAGTAGATATCATGTGTTATTGTGTCTTACCCAGGCAACCTGACGCGGGGTATTTGTTAACTGGGGGATGAGTGGGGACGCAGAGCTTTCTCAGGGGATGAGTCAAGTATCAGGAGATCCCCTGAGACTCATCAGGTGAGTGGGCGTCACCCTACACCCGGGGTTGTCGTAGTCACCCCTCATAGGACTAACCACACCCACATGTGATCACTCACACTCATATAACTATTACTTGGCACCAACACTACCCCGAACACCTTATTTCCCCACGAAACATTACTCACCATATTAACCTCAAATAGCAATAGCCAGAAGTGTGAGTAAACAGGTCTTGCATGTCTGCGTCACTTCTATTATTTGCCGACTTACGAAACATGATTAAAAAAAGCGAAATATAATGGAAAAGTTTGTATCGGACGTGGAATTCTGGTTGTATCGGGAGCGAGGGAGAGGCAGAGGCAGCCAGAGCTCAGTGTGTGTTGAAGCATCAAGGTGGAGTGTTGTGTGTGTCTCTCTCCTTTACTCTACTGACAAAACAAAAATTATGTGATTATATATATATATACATACTGGCACGTTCTACGTAACCTGGAACTTTTGAGATAATCCATCGTGTTCATCACCCTCGTAAATAGGTAAGTTTATTTGTACATAATTCTATGGAGTAAATATCACATTTATTATGCATACTGTATATTACCAGCAAACACATGAATATTTCTACACATGTATGACTGGACAAACTGTACATTGTGTTGCTTCTTCGCTCATATCTTGTTTCTATATCAAAATTAAATATACATTACATTGTACAGCTTACGGTAAGTTAATTACAAAATTCAATGATGTGAAATAATGTAGACATTTCTATGTTATTTGTTAGTGTTATATACGTAAATATGTATATATGCATACATACACACACACACATATATATATATATATATATATATATATATATATATATATATATATATATATATATATATATATATATATATATATATATATATATATATATATATATATATATATATATATATATATATATATATATGTGTGTGTGTGTGTGTGTGTGTGTGTGTGTACTCACCTAATTGTGGTTGCAGGGTCGAGACTCAGCTCCTGGCCCCGCAGACTCAGCTCCTGGCCCCGTGTGTGTGTGTGTGTGTGTTAGTAAAAGGACACAAATGCAACTAATGAGACATTTTATTGTGGCAACGTTTCGCTCTCCAGGAACTTTGTCAAGCCGGCTTTACAAATCTCCTGGAGAGCGAAACGTTGCCACAATAAAATGTCACATTAGTTGCATTTGTGTCCTTTTACTTAACATATTGTCGGTAATTCCACCAATATTAATACGTGTGTGTGTGTGTGTATGTATGTGTGTGTATATATATGTATGGATTAAGGTTGTGAAATAATGTGTACCAATGCAGGTATTGCAGACACCCAGCCTGGGAGCTGGTGCTCTTGATCCAAAGAGCTGAGCTTATTCTCCCTTTCCTAAAATCGAACCAGATTGTCTTCCATTTTCCTAGGTACTGTATGACCCCAACTGGTTTAGCGTTTCCACATGAAAGATATAATTCTTACGTATGCTAGTTAGGTATGTATGATGGTTAGAATAGGTATGTATACTGGTTAGAATAGGTATGTATGTTGGTTTGGCTAAGTATGTATGTTGGTTAGGCTAGGTATGTATGTTGGTTAGACTAGGTATGTATGCTGGTTAGACTAGGTATGTATGCTGGTTAGACTAGGTATGCATTTTGGTTAGGATACATTAGGTATGTATGGTGGTTAGGATACATAAATTATGTACGGTGGTTAGGATACATTATGTATGGTGGTTAGGCGTCAATAAGACACGTTTGGAACACTAGCATATCTCTACTGCCGAAATGTTTCGCACAGGAAGCCTGTTGCGCGGGCGAAACGTTTGGCTAATAAAGATATACAAGTGTTAACAAATGTATATTAGTCATGAGCTTGTCGTAGGCATTCTTGCCTACTTCTCGCGTTAGTTTTCCCAGTGAACATGACCAGCTGGTCAGTGGCTGTAGGAGCATCTGGGAACTGTGTTAGTATTTAAATAGCTGTGTCCTTGAGTCAAGGTCACACTGTCCTTGATTTAAGGTCACAATGTCCTTTATTCAAGGTCACAATGTGTCATTGATTCGTCACACTGTCCTTGATTTAAGGTCACAATGTCCTTGATTCAAGATCACAGTATGTCCTTGATTCAGGGTCACACTGTCCTTGATTCAAGGTCACACTGTCCTTGATTCAAGGTCACACTGTCCTTTATTTAAGGTCACAATGTCCTTGATTCAAGATCACAGTCTTTGATTCAAGGTCACACTGTGCCCTTGATTCAAGGTCACACTGTGTCCTTGATTCAAGGTCACTGTCCTTGATTCAAGGTTATAATGTGTCCTTGATTCAAGGTCACACTCCTTTATTTAAGATCACACTGTCCTGAATTCAAGGTCACACTCATTGATTCAAGGTTATAATGTGTAATTGATTCGTTATACTGTGTAATTGATTCAATGTTATACTGTGTCCTTGATTCAAGGTCACACTCCTTTAAGGTCACAATGACACAGTATAACTTGATTCAAAGTTATACTGTGTCATTGATTCAAGGTTATGTTGTGTCCTGGATTCAAGGTCACACTGCCCTTGATTAAAGGTTACAATGTGTCCTTGATTCAAGGTTATATTGTGTCCTTGATTCAAGGTCACACTGTCCTTGATTAAAGGTTACAATGTGTCCTTAATTCAAGGTTATATTGTGTCCTTGATTCAAGGTCACACTCCTTGATTCGAGATTATAATGTGTAATTTATTCAAGGTCACACTGTCCTTAATTCAAGGCCGTACTGTCCGTAGTTAATGAACGCCTGAGTGTCTTGGTAAAGAAGACATCGCCAGGTGTTGCACGTGTTTTATCTTATTATCTGTACTAATATACCCAGGTGTTGTACATGTGTTTTATCAGATTATCGGATAAAACACATGTTGCACATATGTTTTATCCGATTCTCTGTACCAGTATACCCATCATGCACTTGTCGGTATTATACCTCTATTAAGAAGGACCTGCCTAGCGTGGGCCAGTAGGCCTCCTGCAGTGCTCCTGCACTACAGCACCAGAATCATTGTTTATAGTTCCTTTATACCAGTCTTCTACTTGGACATCTCGATTAGATCTACCCTCCATTCTCTACTTTAAAGATAGGTTGGACAGGTACATGACTGGGTTTGAGTTAGACCTTTCTAAATTAGACACATGTGTAACATCTGGGTATCTTTACTGTAGACGTTTCGACATCCGTAGTGTTCTGCACTAACTCCAAGGCTGAGGGACTGATTACCTCATCTTCTGTATATAGTTCTACGGTCTTCTATTTATGTCCATGAATTTGTGTTGATAAAGCCACTGGGGGTCACAATCCCCCAGGCGTCCTGGTTGATGGCTTTATTAATCAGGCTGTTGGCACTAACCGCACGTGCCGGGTCACCATTTGGAGAAGACCCGGGCCGGATGTACCGGCGAACATACAACAACAACAACTAACCGCACGCAGTCCAACGTATGCATCACAGCCTGGTTGATCAGGCACTGGCTAGAGGAACTTTGCAAGTTCCCTCTTGAAGGCAGCTAGGGGTTTAGGTAAGGTTTGTCAGGAAACAGGACTAGTGATTCTTGACGCGGGTTTTAGTCATATGATGACCTGGAGCTTTTGGTCATCTGACCGAGGCCTTCCACTGGCTTTCCTCTCCACCCCTTTAAAAATTATGGATATAACCGTTTTTGTTGGTAATCCCTCTTATATATAAAGGGAAGGAACAAGGTCAGGCGGTGGGAACACAGCCATGACCTTGTACCCATTGTAATCATCAGTAAGCTGACCTTAGTTGTAATAAATGGTTGTGATACTGACCTTAGTTACATTGTAATCATCAGTAAGCTGACCTTAGCTACATTGTAATCATCAGTAACCTGACCTTAGTTACATTGTAATCATCAGTAAGCTGACTTTAGTTACATTGTAATCATCAGTAAGCTGACCTTAGTTACATTGTAATCATCAGTAAGCTGACCTTAGTTATATTGTAATCATCAGTAAGCTGACCTTAGTTACATTGTAATCATCAGTAAGCTGACCTTAGCTACACTGTAATCATCAGTAAGCTGACTTTAGTTACATTGTAATCATCAGTAAGCTGACCTTAGTTACATTGTAATCATCAGTAAGCTGACCTTAGCTACATTGTAATCATCAGTAACCTGACCTTAGTTGTAATAAATGGTTGTGATACTGACCTTAGTTACATTGTAATCATCAGTAAGCTGACCTTAGTTACATTGTAATCATCAGTAAGCTGACCTTAGTTACATTGTAATCATCAGTAAGCTGACCTTAGCTACATTGTAATCATCAGTAAGCTGACCTTAGTTACATTGCAATCATCAGTAAGCTGACCTTAGTTACATTGTAATCATCAGTAAGCTGACCTTAGTTACATTGCAATCATCAGTAAGCTGACCTTAGTTACATTGTAATCATCAGTAAGCTGACCTTAGTTACATTGTAATCATCAGTAAGCTGACCTTAGTTACATTGCAATCATCAGTAAGCTGACCTTAGTTACATTGTAATCATCAGTAAGCTGACCTTAGTTACATTGTAATCATCAGTAAGCTGACCTTAGTTACATTGTAATCATCAGTAAGCTGACCTTAGTTACATTGTAATCATCAGTTATCTGACCTTAGCTACATTGTAATCATCAGTAAGCTGACCTTAGTTACATTGCAATCATCAGTAAGCTGACCTTAGTTACATTGTAATCATCAGTAAGCTGACCTTAGTTACATTGCAATCATCAGTAAGCTGACCTTAGTTACATTGTAATCATCAGTAACCTGACCTTAGTTGTAATAAATGGTTGTGATACTGACCTTAGTTACATTGTAATCATCAGTAAGCTGACCTTAGTTACATTGTAATCATCAGTAAGCTGACCTTAGTTACATTGTAATCATCAGTAAGCTGACCTTAGCTACATTGTAATCATCAGTAAGCTGACCTTAGTTACATTGCAATCATCAGTAAGCTGACCTTAGTTACATTGTAATCATCAGTAAGCTGACCTTAGTTACATTGCAATCATCAGTAAGCTGACCTTAGTTACATTGTAATCATCAGTAAGCTGACCTTAGTTACATTGTAATCATCAGTAAGCTGACCTTAGTTACATTGCAATCATCAGTAAGCTGACCTTAGTTACATTGTAATCATCAGTAAGCTGACCTTAGTTACATTGTAATCATCAGTAAGCTGACCTTAGTTACATTGTAATCATCAGTAAGCTGACCTTAGTTACATTGTAATCATCAGTTATCTGACCTTAGCTACATTGTAATCATCAGTAAGCTGACCTTAGTTACATTGCAATCATCAGTAAGCTGACCTTAGTTACATTGTAATCATCAGTAAGCTGACCTTAGTTACATTGCAATCATCAGTAAGCTGACCTTAGTTACATTGTAATCATCAGTAAGCTGACCTTAGTTACATTGTAATCATCAGTAAGCTGACCTTAGTTACATTGTAATCATCAGTAAGCTGACCTTAGCTACATTGTAATCATCAGTAAGCTGGCCTTAGTTACATTGTAATCATCAGTAAGCTGATCTTAGTTACATTGTAATCATCAGTAAGCTGACCTTAGTTATATTGTAATCATCAGTAAGCTGACCTTAGTTACATTGTAATCATCAGTAAGCTGACCTTAGTTACATTGTAATCATCAGTAAGCTGACCTTAGTTACATTGTAATCATCAGTAAGATGACATTAGTTACATTGTAATCATCAGTAAGCTGACCTTAGTTACATTGTAATCATCAGTAAGCTGACCTTAGTTACATTGTAATCATCAGTAAGATGACATTAGTTACATTGTAATCATCAGTAAGCTGACCTTAGTTACATTGTAATCATCAGTAAGCTGACCTTAGCTACATTGTAATCATCAGTAAGCTGACCTTAGTTACGTTTAAGTGTGATTATTTTCCCCTGGTGTTGTTACTATACATCTGAGACTCTGTGAGTTAATCTTAGATTCCCTTACAACTTTAATTTCATAACTTTTCTTAGCATTTCTTAATCATTTGTATTGTTTCCGTTGAGTGTAAAGTATTAGCCGGAGGTTACCAGCACTCGCTTCCGGAGTTCAATCCATTCCCCTCCCGCGACCCGCTCACGCACAATTTAAATGACTCTTGTATTAGGCTTTTAAATGGTGACGACCTCCCATTTCCCAGGCTGTATGATCTCGAAGGGTTTAGCGCTTCCCTACGAATATACTACTGTTACTACTACTATTACTACTACTACTACTATTAGTACTACTAGTAACTAGTAGTACTATTACTACTACTACTTCTACTACTACTAATAATAATTATGAGACGCCCTCCCCCAGGATGCGACCTAGATAGTCGACTAACTAGAACTGAGTATACTACAAACTCTGATCACACAATAGAGCGGAAAAATAATGTGAGGGATCTTGGATTGGTAATGTCTGAGGATCTCACTTTCAAGGATCACAACAGTGTCACGATCACATCTGCAAAGAAGATGATAGGATGGATAATGAGAACGTTCAAAACAAGAGATGCCAAGCCAGTGATGATCCTTTTCAGATCACTTGTTCTCTCTAGGCTGGAATATTGCTGTACATTAACATCCCCATTGAAGGTGAAATTGCAGATCTAGAGAGTGCACAGAGAACCTTTACTGCACATATAAGTTCAATCAAACACCTCAACTACTGGGAACGCTTGGAAGCACTAGACTCGGAACGCAGGCGAGAGATATATATCATAATCTACACTTGGAAAATTCTAGAAGGAATGGTCTCTAATCTGCACACAGAAATCACTCCCTACGAAAGTAAAAGACTGGGCAGGCGGTGCAAAATACCCCCAATGAAAAGTAGGGGCGCCATTGGTACACTAAGTGTCCATAAGTGTCCGGGGCCCAAGACTGTTCAACAGCCTCCCACCATGCATAAGGGGAATTACCAATAGGCCCCTGGCTGCCTTCAAGAGGGAGCTGGACAGATACTTAAAGTCAATGCCGGATCAGTCGGGCTGTGGTTCTTACGTTGGACTACGTGCGGCCAGCAGTAACAACCTGGTTGATCAGGCCCTGTTACACCGGGAGGCCTGTCGTGGACCGGGCCGCGGGGGCGTTGATCCCCGGAATACCCTCCAGGTAGGTATCTTATTTACTAACCACGGTAGGGGTGGGGTTGAACCCAGGGCGAGTGGGTCGTGTCTGTTTACTGTTAGGTAACAGGGACAGCAGATGTTAGGAGACTTACCTATACGTCCCACCTCGTGCAGGATTCGATCCCGGGTAATTAATGTTGTGAACCAAAATACGCTTACTCTAAAAAATTTTTTCATATTAGTAAATGCATGTCTTAATTGTGCAAGACGGGATTTTGTAAAGGAAAGTTGGATACATCCGCAAGGTGCTGTTATATTATTCTATCAGTGGTTCCCAATTTTTTTTTCTTTTGGGCGCATTTTCCAAATTAAAATTTCCTCGCGCCACGCCGAATTTTTTTTATTGATAAGAAATACAGTTCCTTGTAAAATAGAAACTGATTATTTCGTCATTGTAAACGAATGTGATATATGGAAGCAACTGTGCTTGTCCACTCATGTCGGTACACTCACCAACTTGACAGACAAATTTAGAATTTTTCATAATTTCGGAAGTAAGCTTCTCAATATTAATTGACATATCAAATTTTCTGTGAATTGTATTATCAAACAAAGGGATTTGCATAATTTCTCGTTCATCATCACCAGCAAACACTGCACTTAACACAGAGATGACATGATAGTTACTAACACTGCACTTAACACAGGGATGACATGATAGTTACTAACACTGCACTTAACACAGGGATGACATGATAGTTACAAACACTGCACTTAACACAGGGATGACATGATAGTTACTAACACTGCACTTAACACAGGGATGACATGATAGTTACTAACACTGCACTTTACACAGAGATGACATGATAGCTACAAACACTGCACTTAACACAGGGATGACATGATAGTTACTAACACTGCACTTAACACAGGGATGACATGATAGTTACTAACACTGAACTTAACACAGAGATGACATGATAGTTACTAACACTGCACTTAACACAGAGATGACATGATAGCTACAAACACTGCACTTAACACAGGGATGACATGATAGTTACTAACACTGCACTTAACACAGGGATGACATGATAGTTACTAACACTGCACTTAACACAGGGATGACATGATAGTTACTAACACTGCACTTAACACAGGGATGACATGATAGCTACAAACACTGTACTTAACACAGAGATGACATGATAGCTACAAACACTGCACTTAACACAGAGATGACATGATAGCTACAAACACTGTACTTAACACAGAGATGACATGATAACTGCAAACAATGCACTTAACACAGAGATGACATGATAGCTACTAACACTGCACTTAACACAAAGATGACATGATAGCTACAAACAATGCACTTAACACAGGGATGGCATGATAGCTACAAACACTGCACTTAACACAGAGATGACATGATAGCTACTAACACTGCACTTAACACAGGGATGACATGATAGCTACAAACACTGCACTTAACACAGTGATGACATGATAGCTACAAACACTGCACTTAACACAGGGATGACATGATAGCTACAAACACTGCACTTAACACAGGGATGACATGATAGCTACAAACACTGCACTTAACACATGGATGACATGATAGCTACAAACACTGCACTTAACACAGTGATGACATGATAGCTACTAACACTGCACTTAACACAGAGATGACATGATAGCTACAAACACTGCACTTAACACAGGGATGACTTGATAGCTACAAACACTGCACTTAACACATGGATGACATGATAGCTACAAACACTGCACTTAACACAGGGGTGACATGATAGCTACAAACACTGCACTTAACATAGTGATGACATGATAGCTACTAACACTGCACTTAACACAGAGATGACATGATAGCTACAAACACTGCACTTAACACAGTGATGACATGATAGCTACAAACACTACACTTAACACAGGGATGACATGATAGCTACTAACACTGCACTTAACACAGGGATGACATGATAGCTACAAACACTGCACTTAACACAGGGATGACATGATAGCTACTAACACTGCACTTAACACAGGGATGACATTATAGCTGCCATTCTCTGACCACACCAGTGTGGCGCCACACCTGCCATCCTCTCTGACCACACCAGTGTGGCGCCACACCTGCCATCCTCTCTCACCACACCAGTGTGGCGCCACACTCTTTGACAATCACTGTTCTTTATGATAATTACGTAGTGGGTTCAGAAGCTAGCTATGCTTCCCTGTCATATTCCATCACACAGGATGACTTAACTGTCATATTCCATCACAGGATAACTTAACTGTCATATTCCATCACACAGGATGACTTAACTGTCATATTCCATCACAGGATAACTTAACTGTCATATTCCATCACAGGATAACTTAACTGTCATATTCCATCACAGGATAACTTAACTGTCATATTCCATCACAGGATAACTTAACTGTCATATTCCATCACAGGATAACTTAACTGTCATATTCCATCACAGGATAACTTAACTGTCATATTCCATCACAGGATAACTTAACTGTCATATTCCATCACAGGATAACTTAACTGTCATATTCCATCACACAGGATGACTTAACTGTCATATTCCATCACAGGATAACTTAACTGTCATATTCCATCACAGGATAACTTAACTGTCATATTCCATCACAGGATAACTTAACTGTCATATTCCATCACAGGATAACTTAACTGTCATATTCCATCACAGGATAACTTAACTGTCATATTCCATCACAGGATAACTTAACTGTCATATTCCATCACACAGGATTGTTTACCTGTCGTATTACATTAAGTCTCTTTAGTATGTAATTCTATGTAACTTATATTCTGTGCTTGGAGTTTGTATTTATAACTTTGTTTTACCCTCTATAAAGAAACATGTGCAACGTTTCGGAAAGTTGTATTTAGAAGAGATTTAGATTTTGCCACCGAAGTTGCTAGTTTATTGTGCACCCCATATCCATCCTGTGGACGGTAGCGCAAGAGCATATGGAGACACAATAGGCCTAGGAAATTGGCCCCAAAAGGGTTAACAGGAGTACAATTGGATTTATATCTACAGTTCATTTATCTGTTACAGGCAAATTTAGGAAATTTGCTTAGTATATGTGGTATCTTATTTTCATTAATAAGATATTTTGATATGTCACGTAGGTTATTATACTGTCTATCTCTATATTCCTCAATAAGTGGACAATTAAGCACATAGTGTTCAAGACAGTGACCATATGCCTGATCACATAATTTGCATTTGGTTTGACCATCTGTGTCTCCCAAACTGCCAGAAGTACTTGTAACCAAGTCTAAGTCTGGCCACTACAACATCAGTCAGTACTTGTAACCAAGTCTAAGTCTGGCCACTACAACGTCAGTCAGTACTTGTAACCAAGCCTAAGTCTGGCCACTACAACATCAGTCAGTACTTGTAACCAAGCCTAAGTCTGGCCACTACAACATCAGTCAGTACTTGTAACCAAGCCTAAGTCTGGCCACTACAACATCAGTCAGTACTTGTAACCAAGCCTAAGTCTGGCCACTACAACATCAGTCAGTACTTGTAACCAAGCCTAAGTCTGGCCACTACAACATCAGTCAGTACTTGTAACCAAGCCTAAGTCTGGCCACTACAACATCAGTCAGTACTTGTAACCAAGCCTAAGTCTGGCCACTACAACATCAGTCAGTGTTCACATTGCAAGTTGCTCCATCAACATACTTTTCTACGTTCATGTTATCAAAGTGGGTTGTAGATCTACTCAGGCTTCTAATTGTATTCCTATAATATTTATTTTCATTATTTACTTCTCTCCTAATAATATTCCTGATGCAAGACACATATATACCAAAGTTATATTCTACATTCTCTTTCAGGGTATTCTTCTTGGCTAACATATCAACTTTATCATGAAGGAGTAATCCAACGTGTGATGGGATCCACAGCAACTGTATATTAATACCCTTTTCCCGGATTTTTGAGTATCTGTATCTGGCTTCTCAATGATGACATATAATCAGTAATGATGATGGAGTCAAGCTCAGTGTCATAAGTTAGCTTTAGCGCCATTAGGATTGCAAACAATTCAGTTTGCAGTGTAGACGCCCAGTTAATTCTTATGCCTAGTTCAAAAAAAATATTATTGTTCTTAACTAGGGAGGTGGCAACAAGAGCAGATGCAGCCCTGCCAGAAGACTCCTGTTTAGATCCATCAGTGTATATAACTTGAGATAACTTATTACTACCAGCTAGGCTAGAAATTTCTTCTTGAGCAGTTGCTTTAACAAGTGATTTAAGGAAGGGATTACTAGCAATGAGCTTCTTGGGAGGGACTTGCAGGTATGTGATATTAAATGAACACATCTTCCATGGAGGGGTGAAATGCTCTTGTTGCCTACAGTGATACAGTTCATGCAGGTTATAAAACTTAATATAACTGCATGTTTTCACAATCCATTTAGATCTGTGTGTATTTACTTCTAGACATTTAGTAAGATTCATTGTGACAGTGTCTGGTTCATTTCTTAACATTCTAATACCAAGTACAGTGTTAATCTCAATAATCCCATCACTGATACTAGTAATACCAAACTCCTTCCTCATATTAAGAACCTTTGTGGATTTGGGACAGCCAAGAATAATTCTGAGAGCTTCATTTTGCATTAACTCCAAGGGTGGGAGAGAACTTTCCCTAGCTGATATCAACATGGGAGCAGCATAATCAGTTAAGGACCTAACATAGGCTATGTACACCATTCTCACATTAGCACCATAGTTGGGGTTAGGTGTTGCTGATGTAGGGGGGATCATGCGACGACTTGGGAATGACAAGTGAGCAGGTTTGACCCAAGAGAAAGGTCACTCGAACTTATCAAGAGAGGCTCACCAACATCAAGGTACTTGTATCAGGAGGCCTTTATCGGCATCAAGATACCACATATCAAGAGGCCTTCACATGCATCAAGGTACCATTTGTATCAAGAAGCCTTTACAACATCAAGGTAACATGTATCAGAGGCTTTTACCGGCATCAAGGTACCACTTGTATTAAGAGGCCTTTACCGGCATCAAGGTACCACTTGTATTAAGAGGCCTTTACCAGCATCAAGGCACCACATGTATCAAGAAGGCTTTACCAACATCAAGGTACAACTTGTATCAAGAGGCCTTCAGCATCAAGGTAATACTTGTATCAAGAAGCCTTCATAAGCATCAAGGTACTAGCATTAAGAGGCCTGTACCAGCATCAAGGTACCACTTGTATCAAGAGGCTTTCAGCTTCAAGGCACCACTTGTATCAAGAGACCTTTACGAAAAGGAAGGTAATACTTGTATCAAGAGGCCTTCACCAGCATCAAGGTACCACTTCTATCAAGAGACCTTTATCAGCATCAAGGTAATACTTGTATAAGAGGCCTTTACCACCATCAAGGTACCACTTGTATCAAGAGGCCTTCAAGAACATCAAGGTACCATTTTTATCAAGAGGTCTTCAACAATTTACAACTTTTATCAAAAGCTTCAATATCAAGGCACCACTTGTATCAAGAGGCCTTCAGCATCAATGCACCACCTGTGTAAAGAGGCCATCATCAACATCAAGGCACCACCTTGCATCAAGAGGCCTTCACCAAGCAACATCAGGATGCCGTGAGCAGTATCAAGGCACGACCCTAGCCCCACTTAAGGGGTATGAGTTGAGTAAGAGCAGGAAACGCGTTGTGTATGATAATCATTGTGAGGAATACTGTGTATGATAAGAGGTGAGTGATTGTTCATGCTGGACTCATCATTGAGGTTACCACATCACCATACATCAACATCACTGTGTGTACTCACCTATTTGTGGTTCAGGGGTCGAGTCATAGCTCCTGGCCCCGCCTCTTCTCTGATTGCTACTAGGTCCTCTCTCTCCCTGCTCCATGTGCTTTATCATACCTCGTCTTAAAACTATGTATGGTTCCTGCATCCAGTACTTCACTTGCCTGACTTTTCCACTTTCTGACAACTCTGTGACTAAAGAAATACTTCCTAACATCTCTTTGACTCATCTGAGTCTTCAGCTTCCAATTATGACCCCTTGTTTTTGTGTCCCACCTCTGGAACATCCTCTATCTGTTCATCTTGTCAATTCCTCGCAGTATTTTGTATGTTATTATCATGTCTCCCCTAACCCTGTTGTTCTCCAGTGTCGTCAGGCCGATTTCCCTTAACCTTTCTTCGTAGGACATTGCCCATAGCTCTGGAACTAGCTTTGGTGCAAACCTTTGCACTTTCTCTAATTTCTTGACGTGCTTGACCAGGTGTGGGTTCCAAACTGGTGCTGCATACTCCAGTATGGGCCTGACGTACACGGTGTACAGAGTATTGGAACAATATTCTCAGGTTTGTCAGGCGCCCATATGCTGCAGCAGTTATCTGGTTGATGTGCGCCTCAGATGTGCTCGGTATTATACTTACCCCAAGATCCTTTTCCTTGAGTGAGGTTTGCAGTCTTTGTCCAACTAGCTTATACTCTGTCTGCGGTCTGCTTTGCCCTTCCCCGATCTTCATGACTTTGCATTTGGCGGGGTTAATTTCGAGGAGCCATTTGCTAGACCACGTGTCCAGCCTATCCAGGTCTCTTTGTAGTCCTGCCTGATCCTCATCCGATTTAATTCTCCTCATTAACTTCACATCATCTGCAAACAGGGACACTTGAGTCTATCCTTTCCGTCATGTCATTCACATATACCAAAAATAGCACTGGTCCTAGGACTGGCCCCTGTGGGACCCCGCTCGTCACAGGCGCCCACTCTGATACCTCATCACGTACCATGACTCGTTGTTGCCTCCCTGTCAGGTATTCTCTGATCCATTGCAGTACCCTTCCTGTTATACGTGCCTGATCCTCTAGCTTTTGCAGGAACTGTGTCGAAGGCCTTATTGCAGTCAAGAAAATGCAATCTACCCACCCCTCTCTCTCTCGTGTTTTTCGTTACTTTGTCATAAAACTCCAGTAGGTTTGTGACACAGGATTTGCCTTCCATGAATCCGTGCTGGTTATCGTTCATATGCTTGTTCCGTTCTAGGTGCTCCATCACTCTCCTGATAATCTTCTCCATGGCTTTGCATACTATACACGTCAGTGACACTACTCTATAGTTTAGTTCCTCGTTTCTGTCTCCTTTCTTAAAAATGGGGACTACGTTTGTCGTCCTCCATGCCTCAGGTAGTTGCCCAGTTTCAGTGTATGTTGGATGTATTGAAAATTGTTGTTAGTGGCACACACAGCGTCTCTGCTCCCTCTCTAAGGACCCACGGGGAGATGTCCGGTCCCACCACCTTTGAGGTATCAAGGTCACTTAGCAGCTTCTTCACCTCCTCCTCAGTTGAGTGTATGTCATCCAACACCTGTTGGTATATTCCTTGTTGATGTCCCCCTCTGTTCTGACTTCCCGGAGTCCTTCCTGTCTCCACTGTAAATACTTCCTTAAATCTCATGTTGAGCTCCTCACATACTTCTTGGTCGTTTCTTGTGAACTCCCCACCTTTCCTCAGCCTGATTACCTGGTCCTTGACTGTTGTCTTCCTCCTGATGTGGCTATACAACAGCTTCGGGTCACACTTGAATTTTGATGCTATGTCGTTTTCGTACTGTAAGTACATACAATGTGAACTTACCTAATTGTGGTCGATTCATAGCTCCTGGTCCCGCCTCTTCACTGGTTGCTACTAGGTCACTCTCTCCCTGCTCCATGAGCTTTATCATACCCGTGTGTGTGTGTGTGCGTGTACTCACCTATTTGTACTCACCTATTTGTGGTTGCAGGGGTCGAGTCATAGCTCCTGGCCCCGCCTCTTCACTGATTGCTACTAGGTCCTCTCTCTCCCTGCTCCATGAGCTTTATCAAACCTAGTCTTAAAACTATGTATGGTTCCTGCCTCCACTATGTCGCTTTCCAAGCTATTCCACTTCCTGACAACTCTATGACTGAAGAAATACTTCCTAACATCCCTTTGACTCATAGGAGTCTTCAACTTCCAATTGTGACCCCTTGTTTCTGTGTCCCCTCTCTGGAACATCTTGTCTCTGTCCACCTTATCTATTCCTCGCAGTATTTTATATGTCGTTATCATGTCTCCCTAACCCTCCTGTCCTCTAGTGTCGTCAGGCCGATTTCCCTTAACCTTTCTTCGTAGGACAATCCCCTTAGCTCTGGGACTAGTCTTGTTGCAAACCTTTGCACTTTCTCTAATTTCTTGACGTGCTTGACCAGGTGTGGGTTCCAAACTGGTGCTGCATACTCCAGTATGGGCCTGACGTATATGGTATACAGAGTCTTGAATGATTCCTTGGTGAGGTATTGGAACGCTATTCTTAGGTTTGCCAGCCGCCCGTATGCTGCAGCAGTTATCTGATTGATGTGTGCCTCAGGAGATGTGCTCGGTATTATACTCACCCCAAGATCTTTTTCTTTGAGTGAGGTTTGCAGTCTTTGGCCACCTAGACTATACTCTGTCTGCGGTCTTCTTTGCCCTTCCCCGATATTCATGACTTTACATTTGGCAGGGTTAAATTCAAGGAGCCAGTTACTGGACCAGGCTTGCAGCCTGTCCAGGTCTCTTTGTATTCCTGCCTGATCCTCGACTGATTTGATTCTTCTCATTAACTTCACATCATCTGCAAACAGGGACACTTCTGAGTCTATCCCTTCCGTTATGTCATTCACATATACCAAAAACAGTACAGGTCCTAGGACTGACCCTTGTGGAACTCCACTCGTCACAGGTGCCCACTCTGACATCTCGTCACGTACCATGACTCGTTGTTGCCTCCTGTCAGATATTCTCTGATCCATTGCAGTGCTTTTCCTGTTACGTGTGCCTGATCCTCTAGCTTTTGCATTAATCTCTTGTGAGGAACTGTGTCGAACGCCTTCTTGCAGTCCAAAAATGCAGTCTATCCACCCTCTCTCTCGTGTCTTACTTCTGTTACCTTGTCATAAAACTGCAGTAGGTTTGTGACACAGGATTTTCCTTCCCTGAAACCATGCTGGTTGTCGTTTATAAGCTTGTGTCTTTCTAGGTGCTCCACCATTCTCCTCCTGATGATCTTCTCCATGACTTTGCATACTATACACGTCAGTGACACAGGTCTGTAGTTTAATGCCTCGTGTCTGTCTCCTTTCTTAAAAATTGGGACTACATTTGCCATCTTCCACGCCTCAGGTAGTTGCCCAGTTTCAATGGATGTGTTGAAGATTTGTGTTAGTGGCACACACAACATCTCTGCTCCCTCTCTAAGGACCCACGGAGAAATGTTGTCGGTCCCACCGCTTTTGAGGTATCGAGTTCACATAGCAGCTTCTTCACCTCCTCCTCGGTTGTGTGTATTTCATCCAGCACTTGTTGGTATACCTCCCTATTCTGAATTCCTGGAGTCCTTCCTGTCTCCTGTGTAAATACTTCTTTAAATCTCATGTTGAGCTCCTCACATACCTCTTGGTCGTTTATTGTGAACTCCCACCTTCCTTTCTCAGCCTGATTACCTGGTCCTTGACTGTTGTTTTCCTCCTGATGTGGCTATACAGCAGCTTCGGGTCAGACTTGACTTTTGATGCTATATCATTTTCATATTGTCGCTGAGCCTCCCTTCTTACCTGTGCATATTCGTTTCTGGCTCTTCGGCTAATCTCTTTATTTTCCTGGGTCCTTTGTCTTCTGTACTTTTTCCATTCTCTATTACACTTACTTTTGCCTCCCTACACCTCTGGGTGAACCAAGGACTCGTTCTGGTCTTCCCATTACTTCTGTTTCCCTTGGGGACAAACCTCTCCTCTGCCTCTTTGCATTTGGTTGTCACATATTCCATCATTTCTTTTACTGGTTTTCCTGCCAATTCTCTCTCCCACTGAACGTCTTGTAGGAAGTTCCTCATGCCTGTGTAGTCCCCCTTTTGTAGTTTCGTTTCTCCCTTCCTATTCCTGCTCCCCTCTCCACTTGTAGCTCAACTATATAATCAAAACACAGAACCAAATGATCACTAGCTCCAAGGGGCCTTTCATACGTGATATCCTCGATGTCCGAACTACTCAAGGTGAATACTAGGTCGAGTCTTGCTGGATCATCCCCACCTCTCTCTCTGGTAGTGTCTCTAACATGTTGATGCATGAGGTTTTCCAGTACCACATCCATCATCTTGGCTCTCCATGATTCAGGACCCCAATGGGGCTCCAGGTTTTCCCAATCAATCTCTTTGTGATTGAAATCACCCATAACTAGTAACTTTGCTCTCCCCATGTGGGCTCTTCTGGCTACCTCGGCTAGTGTGTCTACCATTGCTCTGTTGCTCTCGTCGTATTCTTCTCTTGGCCTCCTGCAGTTCTGTGGCGGGTTGTACATTACAGCAATTACCACCTTATGGCCCTCAGACTGAATTGTTCCTACTATGTAGTCCCTTTCACCCATTCCATCCATTCCTTCCACTTCCTTAAATCCCCACCTGTTCTTAATGAGCAGTGCAACTCCTCCTCCCCCTCTGCTCCCTCTATCTTTCCTGAGGATTTGATATCCGGGTGGAAAGATTGCATCTGTTATCATCCTGGTGAGTTTCGTTTCTGTGAGTGCTATTATGTCTGGGGATGTCTCCTTTATTCTTTCATGCCACTCCTCACATTTATTTGTTATACCATCTGCATTTGTATACCAAACCTTTAACTTCTTTTCTAAAACCGTAGTCTGGGGGGTATGTTGGGGTTGGGAAAGTGGGAGATCTGATGGGGAACTATGGGTGGTTGGTGTGAAGGTGGAGTTTGTAATGAGGTGGGTGGAATCATTGGGTATGGCATGTGTGTTTTGGGTTAGGTTGTTTGGTTGCATTGGGGTTGTCCAGGTTGGGGAACATCTGAAGGTGGTTGTGTTAGAGCTTCCTCCTGAGTCTGGGTTCTCCTGTCCATCTCTCTTTCCTCCTTTTGTCTCTGTACCCTCTCTTTCAGTTTCTGTCTTTCTTCCCGTGTTCTGTCGCGGTCGAGATACACCCTCCGATACTCTGACATATCCCTTAGTCTTGCTTTCTCCTGCAGGATCCTGTTTCGAGTCAATTCTGCTTTGAAAATTACTTTGACTGGCCGGATTCTTCCTCTTGCAAACCCCCCTATTCTCAGAAAATTTGCCAGCTGGGTCATGTCATCTTCTCCTATTGCTTTCATGATGTTTTCAATCGCATTTTTCTCCCCTTGTCTTCTTGCTTCATAAGTTTCCCCTTCAGCTTCCTGGAGCCCGTAAACAAAGACTGATCTCTCTCTTACATTCTCCCACTGCCTATCCCTATATAACCCCTGATTCGATTTAGTTGCCTCCATTGCAGCTTTCCTTTCTTCAATCTCTTCACTGTCTGTTATCCCTTGGCCCAGTGGCCTGTCGCTTTCCCTTCTTAACTTTCCCTGTGCACTGCTGTGGTCTGTTAGGGCTTCTACGTATAGCTTAGCTCTCCCTTTTACTACACTCCCTCGATTGTTCCTGATGTGATCCTCTCTTTCTCTCGGGCTCCACGATGGTCTGATATAGCCTCTGCATACAGTTTCACTCCGTTCTCTACAGTCCTCTTCTTTGTGACTGAGGTAGCAGTTTCTGATACCATGTCCACATTGCTTTTTAGTTCATTAGGCTGTTTCAAATTTTTCAGTTCTTCTTCTAATCTCTGTATCTTAGCCTCTGCTGTTGTGACTTGCTTCTCCCACTTCCTGCTTTCTGCAGCTATCCTCTCCTCCATTATCTTGCTTTCTGCAGCTATCCTCTCCTCCATTATCTTGCTTTCTGCAGCTATCCTCTCCTCCATTTTCATGCTAAGCTCCTCTAGCTTCCTTCCCCACTCATGTTCCTTTTCATGAGCTCTGCTGCCCAATCTTCCTTTGCAGACTCATCCTCCAGTCCCCTGGTTTTCCGTCCTGCTCTCTGGGACCCCATTTTTTATTTTTTATTTTTAAGATGCCACAGAGTGAAAAACTATGTATTTCTGTGTGGTTGTTTTGTGGTGTGATTGCCTGAGTGTTTGTGTGGGGGGTGGAGGGAGGGAGAGGAGAAACTGAAGACAGTGGGGAAATGGAAGAGAGGTGGGGAGGGGAAAGAGGGGGATTATGCGGAGAGAGTGAAGGAGGGAGAAGCAGAGGTGGAGAGAGAATGGGAGAGGGAGAGGGGGAGGAGGTGGGTGAGAGAGGGGGTTCAGGGAAGGGATTGGGGGAGAGGTGGGTGGAGGGAGCAGGGGGAAATAGTGTGTGTGGGCCTGTGTGTGTGTGTTAGTTTTGTGTGTGTATGTGTATGTGTGTGTGTGTGTTAGTTTTGTGTGTGTGTGCACGTTAGTTTTGTGTGTGTTAGTTTTGTGTGTGTTTTGTGTGCATGTGCATGTGTGCGTGTACTTACCTATATGTGGTTGCAGGTGTGTGTATCTCTCTCCCTCTCTCTCTCTTTATCCTCCCTCTCTTTCCCTTTCTCTCCTCTCTCTCTTTCTCTCCCTTGTTCTCTCTTTCTCAATCAAACAAATAATCTCTGCTATGTTATCAGTAATTATCATTTACACTAATATAATTGACTTATGACCAATAAAGAAATATTTTTGGAAGTTCAAATAATGGAGAAGATAATGACATGATGATAATGACTCCATGATGTTACGACTTTATTTAGGTTAAAGTTATCATTGTATAACTTTATTACAGACTTAACTTGCATATTAACATTAGATATATGTGATGGTGACAAGGATATATACACACAGGTGTGTCTTGTGTTTATATATTGAAGTGTATGTCTCTCAGTGTATATACACAGTGAAGTGTATGTCTGTGTGTATATATATACAGTGAAGTGTGTGTCTTGGTAAGACACATAGGCAACAGTTAGGCAACTTATTCCGAAACGTTTCGCCTACACAGTAGGCTTCTTCAGTCGAGTACAGAAAGTAGACAGGAGCAGTAGAGATGTGAAGACGATGTAATCAGTCCATCACTCTTGAAGACGTAGATTTGAGGTCGTCAGTCCCTCAGCCTGGAGAAGAGTTCTGTTCCATAGTCTGAAACAATGTCAAGACCAAGCGACAGTGTGGAGACTTATATACTGTCGGAAGGAGAGGTGTAGAGTAGTAGAAGAATGTAATCACTGAGAGGCCACGTCCCTCTCAGCGTTAATCATTCTCACTTGAAAAAGTTGGCCAAGCAGCCAATCACAGGAAGCCCACCAAAGTTGTGAAGCGATGCGGTACACTCGTGAATCAACATTGGCAGACTTACCCCCAAGTCTGGTGGAAAATGGTTCGTATATTGTCTCTTCTTGCAATACTGCCTCTCTATACATATCCTCTGTAAATAATGTACATATAATGGCTTGCTGTTTAGTGAAGGATATAAGTATTTACTCACCGCTGTGTTTTCCTTGTTCCTCGTTTCTACCGTGTTTATTATGCTACAACCAGGTATGCAGGCCATAAGACTACACCTGTGTTCGTAATAGTTAATAAGCCAGGATAACCCAGGAAGCCGAGCAGTGAGGCTTGTTACTGTGGGTCCTTGGGTGCGACACAACAGTGAACTAACTTCAGTTTAACCATCTACTTCTATGTAAAGGGGCAACAGGTGGATATCCTCCAAGTAATAGTAACTGCAACTCTGTGTTAAGGAAACCTTTGAAGCAGCCATAGCTGATGAACCTTTACTGCAATACTTAACGATATTTTAATTGCCTTATTGAAGTCACCCAGCTCAGGCTCACACATTGCAACACTACGTATGTAACTGATCCTCTCTGATGGAATATGAAAGGGGAAACCATCCTTTATGGTAGAAAATGGCAGAAACGATCCTATGTGATAGGATGGTTTCCCTGTCATATGCCATGTGATAGAATATGACAGGAAAACCATCCTATGTGATGGAATTTGACAGGGAATCCCGTCTCTGGTCTTGATTATATGATGATCCAGTCAGTGGAGATTTTATTGAAAAATGGTATAAAATCCCCACAAGATGATTAAGACACATGTGCAACAGTTGACTATCTTTATTGTTGAAACGTTTCGCCTAAACAGTAGACTTCTTCAGTCAATAACAGAGACAGCAGGTATAGTAGTGAAATGAAGACGTAATCAGTCCATCAACCTTGGAGATATGAGGTTGTCAGTCCCTCTTCTCCAGGCTGAGGGACTGACCACCTCATACTTGCTGTCTTTGTATTTGACTGAAGAAGTCTACTGTGTAAGTGAAACGTTTCATCCATAAAGATACCCAACTGTTGCACATGTGTCTTTAGTGGAGATATTTGGTCACGTGACCGAGGCTTACCACAACATCCACTCAGACTTATATTACATTGTAAGACTTGAGAATCAAGTCTGACTCCAGCAGGTTGGCAATCCATTTATCAGGGTCACCAGTTGTGTCATGGGCACCATGCTGCCCACACCTGGTCACCAGTTGTGTCATGGGCACCATGCTGCCCACACCTGGTCACCAGTTGTGTCCTGGGCACCATTCTGCCCACACCTGGTCACCAGTTGTGTCCTGGGCACCATGCTGCCCACACCTGGTCACCAGTTGTGTCCTGGGCACCATGCTGCCCACACCTGGTCACCAGATGAGTCCTGGGCACCATGCTAACCACACCTGGTCATCAGATGTGTCCTGGGCACCATGCTTCCCACACCTGGTCACCAGATGAGTCCTGGGCACCATGCTAACCACACCTGGTCATCAGATGTGTCCTGGGCACCATGCTTCCCACACCTAGTCACCAGTTGTGTCCTGGGCACCATGCTGCCACACCTAGGCACCAGTTGTGTCCTGGGCACCATGCTTCCCACACCTAGTCATCAGTTGTGTCATGGGCACCATGCTTCCCACACCTAGTCACCAGTTGTGTCCTGGGCACCATGCTGCCCACACCTAGGCACCAGTTGTGTTCTGGGCACCATGCTGCTCACACCTGGTCCCCAGTTGTGTCCTGGGCACCAACATACCCACACATCACAACTGGTGGGCCAATGTTAGTTCATGACATGTGTAAACAATGATAACACGACACCCCATCCGCTCTCTTATCGTCCTCACCTGCCTTCAAACACTGCCTTCAAACACTGCCTTCACACACTGCCTTCACACACTGACTTCACACACTGCCTTCACACACTACCTTCACACATTGCCCTCACACAATGCCTTCACACACTGCCCTCACACACTGCATTCACACACTGCCTTCACACACTGCCTTCACGCACTGCCCTCACACACTTCTTTCACGCACTGCCTTCACACACTGCCTTCACACACTGCCTTCACACACTGCCCTCACACTGCCTTCACACACTGCCCTCACATACTGCCTTCACACACTACCCTCACACACTGCCTTCACACACTGCCTTCATACACTACCCTCACACATTGCCGTCACACACTGCCCTCACACACTGCTTTCACGCACTGCCTTCACACACTGCCTTCACACACTGCCTTCACACACTGCCCTCACACACTGCCTTCACACACTGCCTTCACACACTGCCCTCACACACTGCCTTCACACACTACCCTCACACACTGCCTTCACACACTGCCTTCACACACTGCCTTCATACACTACCCTCACACATTGCCTTCACACACTGCCGTCACACACTGCCCTCACACACTGCTTTCTCGCACTGCCTTCACACACTGCCTTCACGCACTGCCCTCACACACTGCCTTCACACACTGCCAGGCATTTGTAGAGTCCAGTGGTTACTAGTGACAGTGGTTACTAGTGACAGTGGTTACTAATGACAGTGGTTACTAGTGACAGTGGTTACTAGTACAGTACTTAAGCAGTGCTCAAACAAGGCCCCTTCGCTTAACCCTTGAATCGAACCTCGGTCCTTCTGGTTGTGAGGCAAACTCTCTGAGGTTGTACATAGAGATATGATTGGTTTGGGTTTGAGATGTTGCGTCTCCCACACAGAGTGTGTTGTGAGGGTGTGTTGACGCAACACTTGACAGGACGAGTTACGGGGTGTCAAATCACCCCGTGTCACATATCCACGAGTCAATAAGTGGGCGTTAGTTCACCAGTGGGAACAAGGCAGTGTTGTTCACTCATAGTAACACCTGGTTCCTGTATTAACACTACTGGTTGTTAATACATTAATCCTAGTACCTGCTGGTTTCTGCTTCAATACCCAGTACCTGCTGGTTTCTGCTTCAATACCCAGTACCTGCTGGTTTCTGCTTCAATACCCAGTACCTGCTGGTTTCTGCTTCAGTGATATTGTAATTGTCAGTAAGCTAGTCCTAGTACTGACCCCAGTAGGTTTAACCCTAGGTTTTGTTAATAATAATAATAATAATAATAGTCCTAATACTAATTGGTTCCTGTCTCAACACTGTACTGGGTGTCAGTAAGCTAGTCCTAGTACCAACTGGTTTCTCTCAACACTACTGGGTGTCAGTAAGCTAGTCCTAGTACCAACTGGTTTCTCTCAACACTACTGGGTGTTAGTAAACTAGATGTGTTGCTGGGTGATGCTAGGAAGGTATCCGTGTATCTCACAATGCCGAGAGCAAGAAGCAAGACGGGCAGGTTATTCTCCCTAATTGGTTGTCAGATGTTGTCACATCTGTTTTAAAAAATATCCTGGACCGTATCTAGAACATCTCTAGATTCAAGATTTCCTGTTCAGTTGCTGCAGTTAATTTGGATAAATATAAATCTCCCATTAACACATTTTTGTATCTACATACGTTAGTAATTTCGTGTTATAGAAGTTTACCGTCTTTCCTATCTAGGTTTGGGGTCCTGTTAATCACTGCCAAGATTAGTTTTTCATGTCCCTTCAGTAACTGTAGCCAAATAGATTCAATGTCCGTCGCTTCCACTTTTATATCTAATTCAACAGTTGAATTTGTCGGGATTGAATACCATTGATATAGAGTTAAAATTATCTCTGATATATATCGCCACTCCACCACCCTTCCAGTTGACCCTATCAGTGTGTAATAATTTATAGCCCTGTATGTGGCATTGACACACATGTTGAACTAGATCTCTGTTATTGCAATAACATCTATGTTTCCAGCACATGCTCTTAGTTCATCCATCTTATTCCTAGCGCTTCTTCTATTGGTATATCAGACCTTATGGGAGTTACTTACTCGCTTACCTATAATGTCTGTTTTTTGAGCAGTTCCTATGCTTTTATTATCAACTGTATATTGAACAATAATTTTTAACGTTTTCCTGAGGTATTTTGACAAATTTTTGCTGCTGTCATCCCTCGATTTGTTTCCCACACTCCCACACTCCCCAGAAACTACATGATCCACCGGGAGGCCTGGTCGTGGCCCGGGCCGCGGGGGCGTTGATCCCCGGAATACCCTCCAGGTAGACTCCACGTAGGTAGGCACTCATACCTGTACTGTTAGTTTAAGTCCTAGACAACTCAGCAAGAGCATTCCCTCGACAGAGTTAGGTAACGCTACCACCATAGAGTTAGGTAACGCTACCACCCTTGAGTTAGGTAACGCTACCACCCTTGAGTTAGGTAACGCTACCACCCTTGAGTTAGGTAACGCTACCACCCTTGAGTTAGGTAACGCTACCACCCTTGAGTTAGCTAACGCTACCACCCTTGAGTTAGCTAACGCTACCACCCTTGAGTTAGCTAACGCTACAACCCTTGAGTTAGCTAACGCTACCACCCTTGAGTTAGGTAACGCTACCACCCTTGAGTTAGGTAACGCTACCACAATTGAGTTAGCTAACGCTACCACCCTTGAGTTAGGTAACGCTACCACCCTTGAGTTAGCTAACGCTACCACCCTTGAGTTAGGTAACACTACCACCCTTGAGTTAGCTAACGCTACCACCCTTGAGTTAGGTAACGCTACCACATTGAGTTAGGTAACGCTACCACCCTTGAGTTAGCTAACGCTACCACCCTTGAGTTAGGTAACGCTACCACCCTTGAGTTAGCTAACGCTACCACCCTTGCCCCAGAGATATGTACCCCATCCCTTGCATAGTAACAGTAATGTGTATTTCAACATACAATGTTAGTACAGAGATGGGTGACAGTTAGGTGTGCATGCAGAAAGACCATTGATATGCAGAGCATTTCGGGCAATACATATCATGTTTGCTATCGAAATTATCTCAGTTGTCAATCAGTGGGATTTGCAAGTGTTTTTGTAGTATTTGTTTAGCCAGAAATTTACAACAGTTGATCTAGATCGTGAGTCAGAATCAGGATCCCTCCCTTGAACCTAATTAGATCTATAGCTGACCTGTAATTACCTAGCAGCTCCTGTCTCCTGTCCTTCTTAATATCGTTTCGCCCACCACTGAGGATGACAATGTACTTGTTCCCATTATTACTTGACATGATACTATCCGACCTGTTGACTATGTCACTAACACCGACTCCTGGGAAATACCCTCTGTCTCACCTTCCTATCTCTGCTACAGAAAGCACGGTCTGTATATCTAGCTTCTGAATCACTGACCACGAAGATTTCCTTACCTTTCTTCGCAGTGGAATTGGTGGTACCCTTATCCTTATTGATCACTGAAGTACAATCGTCTTGGAGAAAAGAGAAACGATTTCTTACCTTTAGATCTGCTCCTTTAGCCTTCCTTAATCTGACGTTTCTCTATTGCAAATCACTTCCCACTCGCTGCCAACCTTGTCCTTGTTGCTGGTAACCTGTGTTCCTTCACTAACCCCAACCATCTCCTTGAGAAGCAGATCCTCCACCATCAACATTCTACACTACAAAAGCAAGCCATGGTGCTCTATAACCACAATAATTACCCAGCTTTTACTCTCTCCACATTCTCTTCCTCTGTATGAAGCCCACTGTGTAGACGAAACGTTTCAGAACCAAGACACATAATAACATAAGAAAGGATGTAGATGAATGGTTCAGAGAACCGACAAGTTGGTAAATTAGACACATATGCAACATCTTGGGATCTTAATACAGAGAATTCTTCACTTGCCTAACCCTTGGCCACCACCTACGACTGCTACACCTCTCCTGCCTACGGTATATAAGCTACTTCTTCGCACCAATCACCAATCCTGAGGGAGGTAGTCACCCATCCTGAGGGAGGTAGTCACCCATCCTGAGGGAGGTAGTCACCTATCCTGTGGGAGGTAGTCACCTACAGGATGGTTGACTATCACCCACAGGATGGGTGACTGCCACCAACAGGATGGGTGATTACCACCCACAGGATGGGTGATTACCACAAACAGGATGGGTGACTACATCCTTCAGGATGGGTGTAAGTTACATGATATAAACTTAAAATCACAGTCTTAGTCAAGAATTTCTAATTGAAAGATATGTGAGGACACCAGACCTTGTGGCGCCTGGGTGTGGTGGAGGATGATGAGGGGGATGAGGGGGGGATGGTTTGAGTCACCCCTCCCCCATCACCCACTACCTTGGTCTCCCCAGAGGGGTCCCGTAGCTCATTGGTGAGAGCGTTCGATTGCATTGACCTGGGTTCGATTCCCTATCATGGAGAAGCATATGGGCAGGTTTCCTGCTCACCTAGCATTTATAATAGGTGCCTGCGTGTTAAGCGATTGCTGTGGGTCGCATCTAGGGGAAATATATGCAAAAACTTCAGTACCTTCTGGAATATTATACTGTGTAAGTAACTCCAGTACCTGCTGGAATGTTATACTATGTAACTCCAGTACCTGCTGGAATATTATACTATGTAAGTAACTCCAGTACCTGCTGGAATGTTATATTGTGTAAGAAGTATGGCGGCAGTGTGGATCACTCCAGTACTCTTCTTTGTGGAGTTTCAGTACGGTCGGATTCCACTGAGGTTAGACATTCACTTTTTGTCGTGTTGACAATGTGTTGTGATTTTTTTGTTAATAGATTTTAAAAGAATGGAATATTTAAAAGACACAACAGCGTGTGTGTAAAATTTTTATTTAAATCTTGGCAAGTGAAGCACAGTGCTTCAGCACACAGTGCTTCAGCACAGTGCTTCAGCACACACACTGTGTGACGAAGCAATGTGTCAGACACAGTGTTTTGAATGTTTCTCTCGATTCAAAGAAGAACGAACTTCAGTTGAGGATGATGAACACTCTGGTCGTCCATTAACGTCTAAAACAAACTCTTGTCGGAATTGTGTACCATACATATACAACCTGTCAGACACTGCAGCATCGTGGACTCTTTGTTCAGAGGACATCTCCACAACCTTGTTAACTACTACTGACCCGTCCCTCAGGTATGACCTACTTCCACTGGGTAATCCCACCTACCAGTGACAATGTCTTGGTCTACTACACGTCCCTCACCTGACCCAGTATATAAGCACCAGTCTTCCTGCCTGTGCTTCAGACTCTTCAAGACTACGCTGCTCTTCACCAACACTGAGGGGCTGATTACCTCGTCTTTTGTATATACTTCTACAGTCTTCCCATTATGTCCTTGTATTGTATTGATAAAGCCACTGGATGGCGAAACGTCTACAATGAAGATACCCAGATGTTATACATGTGTCTAATTTTCACCTGGTCCTAGTCACTGTTCACAAAAGTTAAAAATTTGAAGCAGATCGGACTAAGTTTTCTCGAGTTACGAATGTAACAAAGCGAAACGTTTGAAGGAAAAACAAGAAAAAAACGGAAACCACTTGAAGGTTCTCCTTCGGAGACACTAAAAAATAATAACAGTAACTGTAATAATTATGAAAATAATAATAATGATAGTAAATGCAATATCAGCTTTGTAATAACGAGACTATGTCTGTTTTGACGGTTAGGTTAAATCTGTTAGTATTTTAAACCACTACATAACTTAACCTGTTGTACATAAATGGTAAACAATAATCACCACAAGATGAAGCATTAGAAACATGTGCAACAAGTGTCTAATTATTTGTAGACGTTTCGCCCTCCAGTGACTTTATCAATACAGAGACATAATGTGAAAACTGTAGAAGTATATACAAAAGATGAGGTAATCAGTACCTCGGTGTTGGAGTTGGTGAAGAGCAGCGTAGTCTGAAGCCCAGGCGTGAAGACTGGTGCTTATATACTGAAGCCCAGGCGTGAAGACTGGTGCTTATATACTGGCGTCAGGTGAGGGACGTGCTGCGCGTCCCTCACCTGATGATTCCTGCAGCCTCTTTGATACACCTTTGATGACTTTCGAGAGTCTTACTACTCTCGGAGCCCGGCCATAGGCCAGGCTCGTCTGGTCAACCAGGCTGTTGCTGCTGGAGACCCGCTGCCTCACATATCCATCACAGCCTGGTTGATCTGGCACCTGGTGAAGATACTTGTCCAGTTTCCTCTTGAAGACTTGTACACTTGTCCCAGCAGTGTTTCTGATATCTTGTAAGATGTTGAATGGGACCACGAATGTTGATACAGTGTTCTCTTATTGTGGCCACCGCATCCCTGCTCCTCACCGTTTTATTTTTTTCCACTTCCTCCCATGTCTCTCACTCTGGAGATAGTTTTGCCAGACGTCATTAAGGATGCCCTCTGGCCAACCTCCCAGACGTCAGGAAGGATGACCCTCTGGCCAACCTCCCAGACGTCAGGAAGGATGACCTCTCTGGCCAACCTCCCAGACGTCAGGAAGGATGACCTCTCTGGCCAACCTCCCAGACGTCAGGAAGGATGGCCTCTCTGGCCAACCTCCCAGACGTCAGGAAGGATGGCCTCTCTGGCCAACCTCCCAGACGTCAGGAAGGAAGGCCTCTCTGGCCAACCTCCCAGACGTCAGGAAGGATGGCCTCTCTGGCCAACCTCCCAGACGTCAGGAAGGATGGCCTCTCTGGCCAACCTCCCAGACGTCAGGAAGGATGGCCTCTCTGGCCAACCTCCCAGACGTCAGGAAGGATGGCCTCTCTGGCCAACCTCACTTATTCAAGCAACATAATAATTGCTCCTCTCTATTGTGAAAGCTTTCCCTAATTTACAGTTAATTACTGTATATTTAAAGGAATTACTGGAAGTGTTTTGTCATTTTTAAAAATTATTTGTAATAATGTTGTAGAATTACCCACAATATGTTACGTAAGGGCTTGACAAAGCTCCTGGAGAGCGAAACGTTGCCACAATGAAATGTCGCATTATTTGCTCTTGTGTCCTTTGACCTAATTCATATCTGCATAAATAACTCATTACAACTGTAACCAGATTTAAACTTGTAAATAATTCATTACCACTGTAACTTGTTCATTACCACTGTAACTTGTTCATTACCACTGTAACTTGTTCATTACCACTGTAACGTGTTCATAACCTCTGTAACTTGTTCATTACCACTGTAACTTGTTCATTACCACTGTAACTTGTTCATTACCACTGTAACTTGTTCATTACCACTGTAACGTGTTCATAACCTCTGTAACTTGTTCATTACCACTGTAACTTGTTCATTACCACTGTAACTTGTTCATTACCTCTGTAACTTGTTCATTACCACTGTAACTTGTTCATTACCACTGTAACTTGTTCATTACCTCTGTAACTTGTTCATTACCACTGTAACTTGTTCATTACCACTGTAACGTGTTCATTACCACTGTAACTTGTTCATTACCACTGTAACTTGTTCATTATCACTGTAACTTGTTCATTACCTCTGTAACTTGTTCATTATCACTGTAACTTGTTCATTACCACTGTAACGTGTTCATAACCTCTGTAACTTGTTCATTACCACTGTAACTTGTTCATTACCACTGTAACGTGTTCATTACCACTGTAACTTGTTCATTACCTCTGTAACTTCTTCATCACCTCATACCCACAACATGGATATGAGATGACTACCACCCACACCATGGGTATGAGGTTACTACCACCCACACCATGGGTATGAGGTGACTACCACCCACACCATGGGTATGAGGTGACTACCACCAACACCATGGGTATGAGGTGACTATCACTCACACCATGGGTATGAGGTGACTACCACCCACACCATGGGTATGAGATGACTACCACCCACACCATGGGTATGGTGTGACTACCACCCACACCATGGGTATGAGGTGACTACCACCCACACCATGGGTATGAGATGACTACCACCCACACCATGGGTATGGTGTGACTACCACCCACACCATGGGTATGGTGCGACTACCACCCACACCATGGTTATGAAGTGACTACCACTCACACCATGGGTATGAGGTGACTACCACCCACTCCAGCGGTATGGTGTGACTACTACACACACCATGGGTATGAAGTGACTACCACTCCATGGGAATGAGGTGACTACCACTCACACCATGGGTATGGTGTGACTACCACCCACACCATGGGTATGGTGTGCATAATACAGATATTAAACTCTCCTATTACCTACCTAAAGTTTCCTGTTTGTATCTGGAGAATGCCTCATCTGATCGGCTTCAAATTTGAATAAACTTTGCAATAATTTGAGGTCTCTGCTTGTCTTCAAATATCCGAGACTGGTTGGAAGAGCTGACAGAAAAGGCTGGAAGTGCTGACAGAAAAGGCTGGAAGTGCTGACAGAAAAGGCTGGAAGTGCTGACAGAAAAGGCTAGAAGTGCTGACAGAAAAGGCTGGAAGTGCTGACAGAAAAGGTTGGAAGAGCTGACAGAAAAGGCTGGAAGTGCTGACAGAAAAGGCTGGAAGTGCTGACAGAAAAGGTTGGAAGTGCTGACAGAAAAGGCTGGAAGTGCTGACAGAAAAGGTTGGAAGAGCTGACAGAAAAGGTTGGAAGTGCTGACAGAAAAGGCTGGAAGTGCTGACAGAAAAGGTTGGAAGAGCTGACAGAAAAGGTTGGAAGTGCTGACAGAAAAGGCTGGAAGTGCTGACAGAAAAGGCTGGAAGTGCTGACAGAAAAGGTTAGAAGTGCTGACAGAAAAGGCTGGAAGTGCTGACAGAAAAGGTTGGAAGAGCTGACAGAAAAGGCTGGAAGTGCTGACAGAAAAGGCTGGAAGTGCTGACAGAAAAGGCTGGAAGTGCTGACAGAAAAGGCTGGAAGTGCTGACAGAAAAGGCTGGAAGTGCTGACAGAAAAGGCTGGAAGTGCTGACAGAAAAGGCTGGAAGTGCTGACAGAAAAGGCTGGAAGTGCTGACAGAAAAGACTGGAAGTGCTCACAGAAAAGGCTGGAAGTGCTTACAGAAAAGGCTGGAAGTGCTGACAGAAAAGGCTGGAAGTGCTCACAGAAAAGACTGGAAGTGCTCACAGAAAAGGCTAGAAGTGCTCACAGAAAAGACTGGAAGTGCTCACAGAAAAGGCTGGAAGTGCTTACAGAAAAGGCTGGAAGTGCTCACAGAAAAGGCTGGAAGTGCTTACAGAAAAGGCTGGAAGTGCTTACAGAAAAGGCTGGAAGTGCTTACAGAAAAGGCTGGACAGCTGTAGCTGCCACTTTCCCAAATTTATAAAATGGCTTGATATTTGTTTCTGTGATGTCTGAAGCATAGACCTTGTGAATGGCTCATGCAATCTATAGACAGCTTGATACCTAATATTTTAGAGTTTATAGAAGCAAATTTGTCAGTGTCCTAACAGTGTTACGAAGCCGAAGCCTAATAATAATGATAATAATAATTATAATAATACTAATAATCTTTATTTCTACAAGTACATGATACAACTTATACAGACCATAGCTGACATCAGTGACATACTACTATATAGAAAGCCGCTTGTTATGCAGGGCATTTCGGGCAACTTAGGTCAGTTTTGTCAACAGGTTGCGACCCACACCAGTCCACTAACACCCAGATACCTACTTACTGTTTGGTGAACATGGACAGTAGGTGTCTCAAGAAAACACGTCCCAGTGTTTTCACCCGTAACGGGGATCAAACTATGGACCTCAGTGTGTGAGCTGAGTGCGCTACCAACCCAGCTACAGGACACCTAAATTAGATAAATGTTGCAGGCGTGACTTGGCAGTTGCAACCTACACAGCACAAAATCAATGCAAACCTTCCTTTGGGGAAAGCTAACAATTTCTAAAAGTTTGAAGTCGACCAGGTGAGGCATTCTGAAGTTACTGCTCAGAATCAAGCAATTTTAACTATTAGTGCACTTCGTGGGAACCAATTTGTAAACTTTCTCTTTGACCTCTTATGATGTGTCCTCGTCTGCCACCTGGAGGGACACGCAACACATGATGTGTCCTCGTCTGCCACCTGGAAGGACACGTAACACATGATGTGTCCTCGTCTGCCACCTGGAAGGACACGCAACACATGATGTGTCCTCGTCTGCCACCTGGAAGGACACGCAACACATGATGTGTTCTCGTCTGCCACCTGGGAGGACACGCAACACATGATGTGTCCTCGTCTGCCACCTGGGAGGACACGCAACACATGTGTCCTCGTCTGCCACCTGGGAGGACACGCAACACATGATGTGTCCTCGTCTGCCTCCTGGGAGGACACGCAACACATGTGTCCTCGACTGCCACCTGGGAGGACACGCAACACATGATGTGTCCTCGTCTGCCACCTGGGAGGAAACGCAACACATGTGTCCTCGTCTGCCACCTGAGAAGACACGCAACACATGTTATGTATGCAACATAAAAATGTTATGTATGCAACATAAACATGTTATGTATGCAACATAATGTTATGTATGCAATATAGACATGTTATGTATGCAATATAGACATGTTATGTATGCAACATAGACATGTTATGTGGTTAGCTGAACAAATGGAGATGGTTATTTTTTTCAGAATAGGAATAATGGGATATAATAAATGGAAGGTAGAGGAAATGGGAGTCTATCAGCCAGGATGTTCCCTAATAGACATAGAATGTGGGAGGATGCTGGGTATTGTGAGTAGGCCTACTGAGAACCATGAGAATGTGGGAAGATGCTGGGTATTGTGAGTAGGTCTACTGAGAACCATGAGAATGTGGGAAGATGCTGGGTATTGTGAGTAGGCCTACTGAGAACCATGAGAATGTGGGAAGATGCTGAGTATTGTGAGTAGGCCTACTGAGAACCATGAGAATGTGGGAAGATGCTGGGTATTGTGAGTAGGTCTACTGAGAACCATGAGAATGTGGGAAGATGCTGGGTATTGTGAGTAGGCCTACTGAGAACCATGAGAATGTGGGAAGATGCTGAGTATTGTGAGTAGGCCTACTGAGAACCATGAGAATGTGGGAGGATGCTGGGTATTGTGAGTAAGCCTACTGAGAACCATGGGAATGTGGGAGGATGCTGAGGATTGTGAGTAGGCCTACTGAGAACCATGGGAATGTGGGAGGATGCTGGGTATTGTGAGTAGGCCTACTGAGAACCATGGGAATGTGGGAGGATGCTGAGGATTGTGAGTAGGCCTACTGGGAACCATGAGAATGTGGGAGGATGCTGGGTATTGTGAGTAGGTCTACTGAGAACCATGAGAATGTGGGAAGATGCTGGGTATTGTGAGTAGGCCTACTGAGAACCATGGGAATGTGGGAAGATGCTGGGTATTGTGAGTAGGCCTACTGAGAACCATGAGAATGTGGGAGGATGCTGGGTATTGTGAGTAGGCCTACTGAGAACCATGGGAATGTGGGAGGATGCTGAGTATTGTGAGTAGGCCTACTGAGAACCATGGGAATGTGGGAGGATGCTGAGGATTGTGAGTAGGCCTACTGGGAACCATGAGAATGTGGGAGGATGCTGAGTATTGTGAGTAGGCCTACTGGGAATGTGGGAGGATGCTGAGGATTGTGAGTAGGTCTACTGGGAACCATGAGAATGTGGGAGGATGCTGGGTATTGTGAGTAGGCCTACTGAGAACCATGAGAATGTGGGAGGATTATGAGTATTGTGAGTAGGCCTACTGAGAACCATGGGAATGTGGGAGGATGCTGAGGATTGTGAGTAGGCCTACTGGGAACCATGATAATGTGGAAGAATGCTGGGTATTGTGAGTAGGCCTACTGAGAACCATGAGAATGTGGGAAGATGCTGGGTATTGTGAGTAGGCCTACTGAGAACCATGAGAATGTGGGAGGATGCTGAGTATTGTGAGTAGGCCTACTGAGAACCATGAGAATGTGGGAGGATGCTGGGTATTGTGAGTAGGCCTACTGAGAACCATGAGAATGTGGGAGGATGCTGGGTATTGTGAGTAGGCCTACTGAGAACCATGAATATAACACCCTGTCTTTATTGAGTCGAGTCATTATGGATGTTGTCTTGACTGAGTCGTTATTAAAGTTGTCATTACTGAAATTGTCTTTACCGAGTTTAGTCATTGTTAAAGTTGTCTTTATTGAAGTTGTCTTTATTGGGTCATTATTGAAGTTGTCTTTACTGGGTCATTATTGAAGTTGTCTTTATTATAGTTGTCTTTACTGAGTCATTATTGAAGTTGCCTTTATTGAAGTTGTCTTTATTGAAGTTGTCTTTACTGGGTCATTATTGAAGTTGTCTTTATTATAGTTGTCTTTACTGAGTCATTATTGAAGTTGCCTTTATTGAAGTTGTCTTTATTGAAGTTGTCTTTATTGAAGTTGTCTTTACTGGGTCATTATTGAAGTTGTCTTTATTATAGTTGTCTTTACTGAGTCATTATTGAAGTTGCCTTTATTGAAGTTGTCTTTATTGAAGTTGTCTTTATTGAAGTTGTCTTTACTGGATCATTATTGAAGTTGTCTTTATTATAGTTGTCTTTACTGAGTCATTATTGAAGTTGCCTTTATTGAAGTTGTCTTTATTGAAGTTGTCTTTACTGGGTCATTATTGAAGTTGTCTTTATTGTAGTTGTCTTTACTGAGTCATTATTAAAGTTGTCTTTATTATAGTTGTCTTTACTGAGTCTTTATTTAAGTTTTTATTATAGTTGTCTTTACTGAGTCATTATTAAAGTTGTCTTTATTATAGTTGTCTTTACTGAGTCATTATTGAAGTTGTCTTAATTGTAGTTGTCTTTACTGAGTCATTAATAAAGTTGTCTTTATTATAATTGTCTTTACTGAGTCATTATTGAAGTTGTCTTTATTATAGTTGTCTTTACTGAGTCATTATTGAAGTTGTCTTTATTATAGTTGTCTTTATCGTAGTTGTCTTTACTGAGTCATTATTGAAGTTGTCTTTATTATAGTTGTCTTTACTGAGTCATTATTAAAGTTGTCTTTATTATAGTTGTCTTTATCGTAGTTGTCTTTACTGAGTCATTATTGAAGTTGTCTTTATTATAGTTGTCTTTACTGAGTCATTATTGAAGTTGTCTTTATTATAGTTGTCTTTACTGAGTCATTATTAAAGTTGTCTTTATTGTAGTTGTCTTTACTGAGTCAATATTAAAGTTGTCTTTATTATAGTTGTCTTTACTGAGTCATTATTAAAGTTGTCTTTATTATAGTTGTCTTTACTGAGTCATTATTGAAGTTGTCTTTATTGAAGTTGTCTTTATCGCAGTTGTCTTTACTGAGTCATTATTGAAGTTGTCTTTATTGTAGTTGTCTTTACTGAGTCATTATTGAAGTTGTCTTTACTGAGTCATTATTGAAGTTGTCTTTACTGAGTCATTATTAAAGTTGTCTTTACTGAGTCATTATTGAAGTTATTTTTATTGTAGTCTTTACTGAGTCATTATTGAAGTTATCTTTATTAGTTGTCTTTATTAAGTCATTATTGAAGTTGTCTTTATTGTAGTTATCTTTAGTGAAGTTGTCTTTATTGTAGTTGTCTTTATTGAAGTTGACTTTATTGTAGTTGTCTTTACTGAGTCATTATTGAAATTGTCTTTATTGTAGTTGTCTTTAGTGAAGTTGTCTTTATTGTAGTTGTCTTTAGTGAAGTTGTCTTTATTGTAGTTGTCTTTACTGAGTCAATATTGAAGTTGTCTTTATTGTAGTTGTCTTTATTAAAGTTGTCTTTACTGAGTCATTATTAAAGTTGTCTTTACTGAGTCATTATTGAAGTTGTCTTTACTGAGTCATTATTGAAGTTGTCTTTACTGAGTCATTATTGAAGTTGTCTTTAATGAGCCATTATTGTAGTTGTCTTTACTTATACAGTCTGTCTGATCAAATTAATGATTCCCACAAGTCCCTATATTAGGTATACATCGAGTAAGAAGGCAGTCCAAGGCCTAAGAAAGTCCTTATATTAGGTATACATCGAGTAAGAAGGCAGTCCAAGGCCTAAGAAAGTCCTTATATTAGGTATACATCGAGTAAGAAGGCAGTCCAAGGCCTAAGAAAGTCCTTATATTAGGTATACATCGAGTAAGAAGGCAGTCCAAGGCCTAAGATTGCATTATAAGTTGAAATAAATGAAACACGACTTTTGCTTCAGCGCTGCACAAACTAAATGCTTATAACTGACCATAATTTTTAAAGGGGTGGAGGGGGTAAGCCAGCGGAAGGCCTCGGTCAGATGACCAAAAGCTCCAACGGCGGGTCATCATCTGACTAAGACCCGCGTCAGGAAACACTTGTCCTGTGTCCTGACGAACCTTACCTAACCTAACCAGCGCTTCACAGGTTTAGCTCCAGTGCTGTGACTCGACCCCTGCGAGCATAAATCGTCGAGCACACACACGGTCAACGACGTGTTTGACCTACGACACTGATATAGTGTAGAGAAGATCAGGATAACTTTGTGGTCGTCTAGCAAACCTTCCATAACTGTCTTTACTCAGAACTGACTCAATTTTCTTATTAACACCATCAAGTAAAGAAAAAAAACACTGGTTGCTTAAACAAGCATCAGTGACTGTAATAAAGGAGTGGTTTACTGAAGTAAGGAGTGGTTTACTGAAGTAAGGAGTGGTTTACTGAAGTAAGGAGTGGTTTACTGAAGTAAGGAGTGGTTTACTGAAGTAAGGAGTGGTTTACTGAAGTAAGGAGTGGTTTACTGAAGTAAGGAGTGGTTTACTGAAGTAGGGAGTGATTTACTGAAGTAAGGATTTGTTTACTGAAGTAAGGAGTGGTTTACTGAAGTAAGGAGTGGTTTACTGAAGTAAGGAGTGGTTTACTGAAGTAGGGAGTGGTTTACTGAAGTAAGGAGTGGTTTACTGAAGTAAGGAGTGGTTTACTGAAGTAAGGAGTGGTTTACTGAAGTAGGGAGTGATTTACTGAAGTAAGGATTGGTTTACTGAAGTAAGGAGTGGTTTACTGAAGTAGGGAGTGGTTTACTGAAGTAAGGAGTGGTTTACTGAAGTAAGGAGTGGTTTACTGAAGTAGGGAGTGATTTACTGAAGTAAGGATTGGTTTACTGAAGTAAGGAGTGGTTTACTGAAGTCAGGAGTGACTAATAAAGTAGTGGTTTAGTGAGGTCAGGACTAATAAAAGAGTGGTTTAGTGAAGTCAGGAGTGACTAATAAAGGAGTGGTTTAGTGAGGTCAGGAGTGACTAATAAAAGAGTGGTTTAGTGAAGTCAGGAGTGACTAATAAAAGAGTGGTTTAGTGAAGTCAGGAGTGACTAATAAAGGAGTGGTTTAGTGAAGTCAGGAGTGACTAATGAAGGAGTAGTTTAGTGAAGTCAGGGCAGCAGAGTGGCGAGGTCTTGTGTTGTGGAGGTGTGTGAGGTTGTTGGCGGAAGGGCGGAGGGAGTTTATTCACATTACTTCCACTCTGCTTGATTATTCGTGGCCTGCTTGCCCAGTGGTGAGTGAGGAGAGAGAGAGAGAGAGAGAGAGAGAGAGAGAGAGAGAGAGAGAGAGAGAGATTTCGTAAATACATAGGTTAGACAGACACCAGAAGACACCTGGGTCTATTTCAAGAGTATCTTGTCAGTTTTATTACAACCCCTAACACTTTCTAGAAAGTCGAGATACAATTAACATGCCGAATAGGTAAAATTGGTCAATTATCAAGAACTCGTTTAAAATTAAGTCCTTTCTAAAATTTTCTCTTATACGTTTAAAGACATATTTGTTTTTCAATTATGTTAATGTAAAAATTAATAATTTTGTACCAAAAGAACCTTAGAAAACTTACCTAACCTAACCTTATTATAACAAGCGCAATTTAATTTAACCTAATCCAACTATATATATTTTAGATAAGTTTAAAATAATTTAATAATAAATAAACACAATGAAATATATTTTTTTTTCGTTAGGTTCAGAATGATTTTTGCGAAATTATTGCATGCACAAATTTTCGCTTGCCTTATTCGGCAAGAAGAGCGAAGTCCTTGTACAATAACATAATTGGGAACATTAGCACGCTATTGAACTTAGATAAATGGGGATTGTAAAAAAGTGATTGACCCCTGTGGTTTGGAAAAATAAACACATAAGCAGTATAATGTGATCCTTTATTGACAACGTTTCGCCCACGCAGTGGGCTTTATCGAGTCACAGACTCGATAAAGCCCACTGCGTGGGCAAACTGTCATAAAGATCACATTATACTGCTTATGTGTTTATTTTTCCATTGTGTCGGTATTTTATACCATTTATTTCCACCCCTGTGGTTTAGCGCTTCTTTTTTATTATAATAATAATAATAATGTACAAAAGTGAATATAACGTACAATGTAAGTACAGTAGGACAGTTCTTATCAGGAGGTCACTAGCCACGGGTCCCAAGACCTGCACTGGCGACAGCTATCTCCCCAGAGCTACCAGCTCTTTCCAGAGCTCTCTGCTCCTAGCTAGAGCAGAACCACAAGTCTCCCCCAGAGACTCCAGCTCCTCTCCCAGAGCTCTGCATACAGGCAAGGGCTCCGCCCGAATCTCCTCCCTAGCAGTAAGTAGCAGGTTCGCCAGTACTGTCCCAGCCCGGGTCTTTTCCAGATGGTGACCCTCTTCTTTAGCTGTTTCTTGAGCATATATCGTCCTGCCTGCATTACCCCTTAACCCCAGGGTTTGGGGGTTCACCCTCCATGGATCACCACGTGTTTTCACACCAAGGGTAGATTTCTCCAGAGTTACCAACCACTCTTTACTCTCGTCTTCAAGAACAGACGACCTGAGCCCTACGGCGCCGAGGCAAGAAGTGTGACAATTTATACTGGTTAGTTAACCTTTGACCTCACAAGCACAGTTGACCTAGATCACGTCATGCAGAACTTGGACCGGATTAGCTGACAATAATAATAATAATAATAATAATAATAATAATAATAATAATAATAATAATAATAATAGCAATAATAATACTAATTTTAATAATATAGGAAGTGGAAAATACCACTAGCACAAACACTTATCCATTCAATTAAGAAATATGCAGAATACCTATGCAAAACCCAAATAGAAAAAATACAAACAAATGAGCGAAAAGTTGAAAGAAGAACATGACCAGTGTTCAGTGATGTTATCCATGCCATGGATATTGCAGTTCATGATGGCTTAATGTGCACTACTCACTCTACGATCCTTCACATTTGGAAACGGAGAGGGACTTGCCTACACACGCAGCACCTGCGACAAAGTACACCTGGAGAGGGTTTCGGGGGGTCAACGCCCGGTCTGAGACCATGTCAGGTGCTCAAATTTACTTGAAATTCCAAAGGCTTTTAAGTATATTCAGACATAACCACTCTTCACCAAGGGGGCTAAAAAAATATGCCAAATCTTACATGACAATATCAACATACATACATTATCAAAATCTTTGAAAGGGTCGTGAGACACCACAATACTGGTATGCCTAGTATGGGCCAACAGGCCTGCTGCAGTGTTCCTCCTTTCTTATGTTCTTATGTTCTTATGAATCCGACCCGTAACCTAGACAGTCAGAGTCAGCATGGCTTGACAACACCGACCTGTAACCTAGACAGTCAGAGTCAGCATGGCTTGACAACACAAAGATCCTGCCAGTCACAACTGTTATCACAAAATTATGACGATTTAGGAAGAAAACAAAACACTAATGTTATCGATACGAACTTTGCAAAGGTACTTGACTTATGAACTTTGCAAAGGTACTTGACTTATGAACTTTGCAAAGGTACTTGACTTATGAACTTTGCAAAGGTACTTGACTCATGTACTTTGCAGTGGTACTTGAAATGCGGACTTTACAAAGGAACTTGACCTACGGATTTTGGACTTTGCAAAGGTACTTGACCTACGGACTTTGCAAAGTTACTTGACCTACGGACTTTACGAAGGTACTTGACCTACGGACTTTACAAAGGTACTTGACCTACGGACTTTACAAAGGTACTTGACCTACGGACTTTACAAAGGTACTTGACCTACGGACTTAACAAAGTTACTTGACCGACGCGGTCATAAAGTAACTGTTCATACAGTAAAGAAATATAACAGGAAGAGTAAAGGAATGAATATTCGGGTTTCTAAGTCACAGATAGTAGATATAAACCAACCAGGGAACGGGTGGGGTTTAAACCCATGAACTGGAATTTTACGTCTCACTCGCCCTGGGTCCGGGTCACCACATGGAGAAGACCCGGGCCAGGACCCGTCCTGGTGAACCTACCTGCACTTGTACTAGCTATAGGTTCAAGCTCCTCACGTTCCGTGGTTTGTTTACAATCGTGTTATTAACGCGTGGTTTGTTTACAATCGTGTTATTAACGCGTGGTTTGTTTACAATCGTGTTATTAAGATTTCGTGAGTCAGAAATAAACTGGCAAACACGCTGTCTTGCTGCCCGCCCCCTCTAACCCTGAAAAAAAATCGTAGTACCCCAAGGTATGAGCCTACCACCATCACTGTTTAGTAATCCTCGCAGCGGACATAAACACACACTTGCCACAGCTGCTCATCATCTGTTCCAGTCACAACATCGTGACTGGAACAACAAAAATAACCCGTACATAGGATAGAGAAACTTACCACGACAATTTCGGTCCGACTTGGCACATTTACAAAGTCACACTAGACTTTGTTTATGGTCCAAGTCGGACCGAAAGGTTGTCGTAAGCTCCTCTCTTATTAGCAGTGAGTGCAGCAAGGTGTAGCAAGGTGTAAAGGAAGTGTAGCAATGCGTTTCAAGGTGTTGCAAGGTGTAGCAAGGGCCAGTAAGGCGTGTAGAAGGTTTGGCAAGCCATTGCAAGGTGTATTAAGGTGTAAGGTGCATCAAGATGTAACAAGGTGTAGCAAGGGGTGTGAAGGTGTAGCAAGGGGTGTGAAGGTGTAGCAAGGGGTGTGAAGGTGTAGCAAGGGGTGTGAAGGTGTAGCAAGGGGTGTGAAGGTGTAGCAAGGTATAGAAGGGTACAGAAAGGTATTGCAAGGTGTAGAAGGGTATACCAAGGTGTACCAAGGTATAACAAGATGTAACAAGGTATAACAAGGTGTATAAATTAGACATATGCAACACTTGGGTATCTTTATTGAGGAAACGTTTCGCCACACAGTGGCTTCATCAGTCCATACAAAGGAGAATCGTGAAAAAGCCACTGATGAAGCCACTGTGTGGCGAAACGTTTCCTCAATAAAGATACCCAAGTGTTGCATATGTGTCTAATTTATCAACTTGTCGGTTCTCTGAATCATTCATCTACATAACAAGGTGTAACGAGGTATAACAAGGTGTAGTACGTGTTCACAACAAGGTTAGACCTGCTTATGAGTTACTAGTGACACTGCCGTTCCTCTGCCAACATCTCACCTCCCATGTGACTGCCAACCCCTGCCACTGGTCGACTGCCAACCCCTGCCACTGGTCGACTGCCAACCCCTGCCACTGGTCGAGTGCCAACACTAGTGCCCCCCCATCCCCTGCCTTCCTGGTGGTCGCTACTCTCACTACTGCATTCCTCTCTTTTGCGAGGCTTAATTTACCAATTTTATTGATCAAATTATTTTCTGCGAAATGGTAAATATCTTTTGTGATGTGTGATAAGTCACAGTGACTTTACTGGGTTAAATAAGTCAGTGTTTGACTTTACTGGGTTAAATAAGTCAGTGTTTGACTTTACTGGGTTAAATAAGTCAGTGGTTGACTTTAATGGGTTAAATAAGTCAGTGGTTGACTTTACTGGGTTAAATAAGTCAGTGGTTGACTTTAATGGGTTAAATAAGTCAGTGGTTGACTTTACTGGGTTAAATAAGTCAGTGGTTGACTTTAATGGGTTAAATAAGTCAGTGGTTGACTTTAATGGGTTATTCTGGGCAGGGTTATACAGCGCAACGGGGCAGGGTAGGATGCAGGGATAATGGGTAGTAAGAGGGAGACGGATGATTAGGAGGGTATGGAGCACAGCGGGGTAGTGGATAGTGCAGGGATAGAGGGTAGTAAGAGATCAAGGTAGAAGGGACTGAGGGAGGTGCTAGAGGTATAATCTTCAGAGTTTGTGTAGTAAGTCAGTTGCTGTCAAAAAGTCAACGAGAGAGTCAGGATTAAAGGAGGGTCCATCAGCAAGAAGGGAAGGTAAAGAAAGGGCCGCAGAGCGAAGACGACGTTGGAGTGTGGCGTAAAGAGGGGGGGGGGGCGAAGGGGCGGTGGCCCCGGGCATCCAAATGGGGTGTGGCATCCAATTAGAGAGGGAAATAAGATAGTGATTTTGAAATTTCAACGGTGAATCACCCCTGAAATTTGTAAACAACAGCAGGTTGCAGCAACCTGTTGTTGTTACATTTTTTGGCATTCTGGAAAAAAACTTTTTTTTACTTCATCTACTTCTGGTTGGGAAGGGTTAAAATCATGTCACTGGGACTGTGAAAACAGTGTGACACAAGACGGAGTTCCCGCCATGATGCTGTGCTACTAATCCACCAAGAGTGTGACAACGTTATTGCAACCCTTCAACACCTGTTGCAGCAGAATTTTCAAGGGAAACCAAATCTGATGCAGGATCGCTACTGATCTCTATTCAACAGTTCCCGTTTATAGCTTCATTAAATTTTTGGTACCCAGTTTTATCATCAGTGGAGAAAGTCTCAAAACGTTTGCAGGATCCGAAAATGGGATTCCATGAAGCTTCTTTTGATCTGAAAGGACCAAATTATCCACAATGCAATACATTTGGCTAATGAATATTGTGAAGATTGGGGAATACCAATTGCACGAACAAGGAGAAGAAGAATAATGCCTGGACAGTCAGCAAGAGATTGTGGACTGACGGCACAAGATAAAATTAATAGAGTAATGGTAGAGATTGTGAACCTTTAAAAACGGAAATTGAAGACCACAGTGGCTGTCTTCAAGGACTCAGTGACCGTCTTCAAGGACTCAGTGACCGTCTTCAAGGACTCAGTGACCGTCTTCAAGGACTCAGTGGCCGTCTTCAAAGACTCAGTGGCCGTCTTCAAAGACTCAGTGGCCGTCTTCAAGGACTCAGTGGCCGTCTTCAAGGTTGATTGATGGATTGCAGTCCATCAATCAGGCTGAAGGATTGATTACCTCAAACTCCTCCTCATTTTCCGCCGTTCTTCTCTGTATTGGACTGATGAAGTCACTGGCTGGAGAAACGTTTCCTCATTAAAGATTCCCAAATATTACACAAGTGTCTCATGCTTCATCTTGTGGGTATAGTATACATTGTGGGTGTTGTATACCTTGTGGGTATTATATACCCTGTGGGTATTGTATACCCTGTCGGCATTGTGTGTTATTCTATGCCTTGTGTGATGGAAACCCTTCCATCTTGGCACTTCACTTCTTAATGCCCCATGCCCACCTTCTCAGATACCAGACGGGTTAATCAAACCCTCCCAGAACAGGTTTACAGCTGTGATGTGTGGCTACCTCTGTCCCTTGCTCATATTACCGCTGGTCTCGTGTCCTGCCTTCAACACCCTTGATGCTCTTCTTGGTCGCTGATCTCGTGTCCTGTCTCCAACACCCTTGATGCTCTTCTTGGTCGCTGATCTCGTGTCCTGCCTTCAACACCCTTGATGCTCTTCTTGGTCGCTGATCTCGTGTCCTGCCTTCAACACCCTTGATGCTCTTCTTGGTCGCTGGTCTCGTGTCCTGCCTTCAACACCCTTGATGCTCTTCTTGGTCGCTGATCTCGTGTCCTGCCTTCAACACCCTTGATGCTCTTCTTGGTCGCTGATCTCGTGTCCTGCCTTCAACACCCTTGATGCTCTTCTTGGTCGCTGGTCTCGTGTCCTGCCTTCAACACCCTTGATGCTCTTCTTGGTCGCTGGTCTCGTGTCCTGCCTTCAACACCCTTGATGCTCTTCTTGGTCACAGAATTGATTTGTCAGAACTACTGAGCCAGAGTTACTATTGACTTCATAGTTTTGGTGTATATACAGTGAGAGATACTCACCTCTCTGTGTATATACACTTGTTCAGCAAGAATACGAGACAGAGGTTATCCTGTAATAAGTAATTCCTCTGACCTTTTCTTCTTGTGTGTGTGTGTGTGTGTGTGTGTGTGTGTGTGTGTGTGTGTGTGTGTGTGTGTGTGTGTGTGTGTGTACTCACCTAATTGTACTCACCTAATTGTGGTTGCAGGGGTCGAGACTCAGCTCCTGGCCCCGCCTCTGCACTGTCCGCTACTGGGTCTCTGCTCTCCCTGCTCCGTGAGCTTTATCATACCTTGTCTTAAAACTATGTATGGTTCCCGCCTACACTATATCGTTCGCTAAACTATTCCACTTCCTAACTACTCTATGGCTGAAGAATTGCTTCCTAACATCCCTCTGACTCATCTGAGTCTTCAGCTTCCAGTTGTGTTCCCTTGTTTCTGTGTTTCCTCTCTGGAACATCCTGTCACTATCTACCTTGTCGATTCCCCGCAGTATTTTGTATGTCGTTATCATGTCTCCTCTAACCCTTCTGTCCTCCAGTGTTGTTAGTCCTATTTCTCTCAACCTTTCTTCATAAGGCAGTCCCCTGAGTTGTGGAACTAGCCTTGTCGCAAACCTTTGCACTTTCTCTAATTTCTTGACGTGCTTGACCAGGTGTGGGTTCCAGACTGGTGCTGCATACTCTAGTATGGGCCTGACGTATACGGTATACAGTGTCTTGAACGATTCCTTGTTAAGGTAACGGAACGCTAATCTTAGGTTTGCCAGTCGCCCATATGCTGCCGCGGTTATCTGGTTGATGTGTGCTTCCGGAGACGTGCTTGGTGTTATACTCACCCCAAGGTCTTTCTCCTTTGATGAGGTTTGTAGCCTTTGTCCACCTAGCCTGTACTCTGTCAGCGGTCTTCTTTGCCCTTCTCCGATCTTCATGACTTTGCATTTGGTGGGGTTAAATTCGAGAAGCCAGTTGCTAGACCAGATGTCAAGCTTGTCCAGGTCACTTTGAAGTCCTGCTTGGTCTTCATCCGATGTGATTCTCCTCATTAATTTCACATCATCTGCGAAAACAGACACTTCTGAGTCTATCCCATCCGTCATGTCATTCACATATAGCAAGAATAGCACTGGTCCTAGGACTGACCCCTGCGGTACACCGCTCGTCACAGGCGCCCACTGTGATACCTCATCACGCACCATGACCCGTTGTTGTCTCCCTGTGAGGTATTCCCTGATCCATTCCAGTGCCCTTCCTGTTATACACGCTTGGTCTTCCATCTTCTTTACTAATCTCATGTGAGGAACTGTGTCAAAGGCCTTCCTGCAGTCCAAGAAAATGTGTGTGTGTGTTATATAAACTCGACTGGTCCCCATATTTACTTTTATTTAGAATGTTTATCAGAAGTGATAAATAAACAACAGCTGCCACTGATACAGGTAACATTGGTGATTTAAGAACCTATGTAACCAATGCTCCGGAAGTTAATACCACTGCACAGCCAACTCTCACGATGGAGAGGTAACTTGAGACGACATTTCGGTTCCTACTGGACCATTATCAAGTAACGTACCTTGGTAATGGGTCAGGATGGACATAAAAAGTGTCTAAAGATTCCTCTTCAAATTGTGGGTTAGTTGGGAATTGTTCCATCCATGTTATTGTTCCATCCATGTTATTGTTCCAGCCATGTTATTGTTATTCATGTTATTGTTCCAGCCATGTTATTGTTCCAGTCATGTTATTGTTCCAGCCATGTTATTGTTCCAGCCATGTTATTGTTCCAGCCATGTTATTGTTCCAGCCATGTTATTGTTCCAGCCATGTTATTGTTCCAGCCATGTTATTGTTCCAGCCATGTTATTGTTCCAGCCATGTTATTGTTAGTCATGTTACTGTTCCAGCCATTTTATTGTTCCATGTTATTGTACCAGCCATTTTATTGTTCCATGTTATTGTACCAGCCATTTTATTGTTCCATGTTATTGTACCAGCCATTTTATTGTTCCAGCCACGATAGTAATCTAGCCACTGTTCTGATGTAGCCATGGCATTGGGCCAACTATGATACTTTTTAGTTTTCCTTTAGCAAATAAGAACTAAAATCCCCATAAAAACAACACACTAAATGTAATGTTTACATTCTCCCACAGGAGGGACGTGGTCGCAGATACACTATCAACCACATCGTCAAGCGTATATAAACACCGGCCAAATATTACGCAAGAGTAAACCAGGAGCGAGATAAACAACGTCAGCAGTGACTAACTAAACGTCAACATTCACGCTACACTTGAAATGTTAAGTTGGGCTAAGAAACATGTGCGGCATAAACAGAGAAATGCTGATGAACAACAGGACTCTGAAACAGATCAAAGCTCGGATCTTGAGAGTCCAGAGAAGAGGTCGAGTCCTGAGAAAAAGCTTCCTCCGGAGAAGAGGACTCCCAGTTTTGCTAAAAGACTCGCCTCCTTCAGGAAGTTAGGACTCGACAGGAAGAGTCCAGATAAAGTCTCGAAGGCAAAGAGCAAAAGTCCGGAAAAACGTCTGAGGGACGACAGTAGAAGTCCTGAGACGAGACACTCGAGCCAGGACATCAGTATGAACGGTCGTGCTGGTACAGACTCCGGTGCTGGGAGTGAGTCCAGCACCCCTGAAAGGCAGCAGAGTCCAAGTCCTAGACGAAGTCCAGCAAGACAGTCACTTGAGAGAGCAGCCGTGGATCCGTCACCCCCACGGAGAACAGATATGTACTCCACTTCGAAGCCACACCAGCAGCCGTGTGGAGACGCAACTCAGCCTTCACCAGAGCATATTATCAAAGAATCAAAGTCAGAAAATTCCTCCGAGAGTTTTAATGTGAACGAAACACAAAAGTTATTCACAAACTCAACCTCAGAGACATTAAAAATTCCGCAGAGATTTGTGATTCCAGCTCAGAAGAGATCCACAATTCCAGAGAAGTCATTGACTCCGGACAAATCCAAGACTCCGGAGAGGTCTACAACTCCGGACAAATCCAAAACTCCAGAGAGGTCTTCAATTCCGGACAAATCTTCGACTCTTGAGAAGTTCCATTCTCCTGAGAGACGGGAGAGTCCTGAGGGAGACTCCAAGAGTTTACCTTGTACACCTTCAGAAGTACACACATGCTCCGGGAATCTACATACTGAAGTACTCCATGAAACTGACAAATTGAAAAATACGGAGAAATCAGATAATTTAAATAGTGTTAGCGCTGAAGAGGAAGAAACTAATAAGTCAGATAGTTCGCCCGGTGTAATTACAAATATAAATGAAGCTATAGTTGCAGGTGTTATTAATGAACATAGTGGGAAAGAATCCAAGCAGTGTATTAGTGATAACATTGAGGAGTTAACACATGGTGAACACGAGGAACGAACAAACGAGAGGAACAAACAAAGTCAGAAGGTAGAAGACACAAGTCAGTCCTCGGGAAACCTCACTAACGATAACCAAAGGTAAGATTATTATTCCACCTTAAACCAAATTGGTTATTTCAGATATGAATAATTTGCTGGGTTATAATTCACTTCTTCTCATCTCATCTTTCTTCCAAATAAATTAACAAAATTATATTCTAACAATATTCTGAGCTATTGTATTCTACTAGTAACTGGCAACATTATATTCAACTCATGTGTCATGACCTGTGTCTGGTCATTGTAACATCTTCAGCCGGACCAGGTCAGTACCCTAGCAGGACCAGGTCAGTACCCTGGCAGGACCAGGTCAGTACCCTGGCAGGACCAGGTCAGTACCCTGGCAGGACCGGGTCAGTACCCTGGCAGGACCAGGTCAGTACCCTGGCAGGACCAGGTCAGTACCCTGGCAGGACCAGGTCAGTACCCTGGCAGGACCAGGTCAGTACCCTGGCAGGACCAGGTCAGTACCCTGGCAGGACCCGGTCAGTACCCTAGCAGGACCAGGTCAGTACCCTGGCAGGACCAGGTCAGTACCCTGGCAGGACCCGGTCAGTACCCTGGCAGGACCAGGTCAGTACCCTGGCAGGACCAGGTCAGTACCCTGGCAGGACCGGGTCAGTACCCTGGCAGGACCGGGTCAGTACCCTGGCAGGACCGGGTCAGTATCCTCAAATACCTTAGTGAAAAAAGTTAATAAATTCGTAAGGCAGGAACGCCCTTTTGTAAAACCGTGCTGTGATTCGTTGATCAATTTATGCTTTTCAAGGTAGCTGCGAATTGCCTCGGCAATTATTGATTCCATAAATTTTCCCACTATGGAAGTTAGGTTTATTGGTCTATAGTTCGAAGCACTACAGGATCCTTTTGGAGTCACACCCCAGCTTTGGGCATCAAGCCCGAGTGCTGGGGAAGCTCAAGAATGCCTCTTGCTGTGTGTTGTTGCTATTACTACTTGTCCGTTGCACTCTCCATGGACTGATTACATCGTCTGTACATCTCTACTGCTTCTGCTGCCTCCTCTGTACTCGACTGAAGAAGCCTACCATATAGGTGAAACGTCTTATCATCCACGGCACACTATGCCCCACACTTGGCATACAGTTACCTGGACCCATGGTAGTGAATTTATGATCAAGTGGATCCCAGCCAGACAACGCCAGTGTTCACCCTGGTGAGTATTTTTTAAAACAGCGACTATGCAAATTTTCATATCTTGATACACCGGTTAATAAAGATGATGGAACAGTGATCTTGACACACTGGTTAATAAAGATGATGGAACAGTGATCTTGATACACTGGTTAATAAAGATGATGGAACAGTGATCTTGACACACCGGTTAATAAAGATGATTGGACAGTGATCTTGACACACCGGTTAATAAAGATGATGGGACAGTGATCTTGACACACCGGTTAATAAAGATGATGGAACAGTGATCTTGATACACCGGTTAATAAAGATGATGGGACAGTGATCTTGTCACATGTGCAACAGTTAGGTATCTATATTGATGAAACGTTTCGCCTACACAGTAGACTTCTTCAGTCAAATACAGAGACAACAGTTGTAGTAGTGAAGATGACGATAATGTAATCAGTCCATCAACCTTGGAGAAATAATATCTGAGGTGGTCAGTCCCTCAGCTAAGGGACTGATACCCAGTTGTTGCACATCTGTCTTAATCACCATTAGGTGTTGCTCATGTTGTTTTTCAAAAAGGCGGCCATTTTAATTTCAAAACTGGGATATAATCGTCATATATTATCAAAAAGTTTGTGGATATATACGGGTTTCAAATTTTACAGTAGTTTTAATTACAGAAAAAAAATGAATAAGAAAAGTGTATAGCAATAACAACAATAACAACAAAACAATAATAACACTAACAACAATAACAACAAAACAATAATAACACTAACAACAATAACAGCAATAACAATAACAACACTAACAACAACAAGCTGAAATTAGATGACACAAAATTTTGTGAATTTCTAAAGCGATTTATATTATATTATAGAATAATATATAGAATGTTGCAGTACAGTGTTGCAGCTGCAACACTGTACTGGTGAGATACCATATATACTGTAATGGTGAGATACCATGTACAATGTACTGGTGAGATACCATGTACACTGTACTGGTGAGATACCATGTACACTGTACTGGTGAGATACCATGTACACTGTACTGGTGAGATCACCATGTACACTGTACTGGTGAGATACCATGTACACTGTACTGGTGAGATCACCATGTATACTGTACTGGTGAGATACCATGTACACTGTACTGGTGAGATCACCATTTATATTGTACTGGTGAGATATCCATGTACACTGTACTGGTGAGATACCATGTACACTGTACTGGTGAGATACCATGTACACTGTACTGGTGAGATCACCATGTATACTGTACTGGTGAGATACCATGTAAACCATACCACGGGTGGGGTTCGAACCCGCGGTCACAGAGTCTCAAAACTCCAGACCGTCGCGTAAGCCACTGGGTCAGCTAGCTTAATAAGATTCATCCAACTAGGTATATTTCTACACCATAGGAAGGTTAGCATAGGCACCACTGTGTCCACAAATGCAAGTACACTGTACTGGTGAGATACCATGTACACTACTGGTGAGATCACCATGTACACTGTACTGGTGAGATACCATGTACACTGTACTGGTGAGGTACCATGTACACTGTACTGGTGAGATACCATGTACACTGTACTGGTGAGATACCATGTACACTATATTGGTGAGATACCATGTACACTGTACTGGTGAGATACCATGTACACTGTACTGGTGAGATACCATGTACACTGTACTGGTGAGATACCATGTACACTATATTGGTGAGATACCATGTACACTGTACTGGTGAGATACCATGTACACTGTACTGGTGAGATCACCATGTATACTGTACTGGTGAGATACCATGTACACTGTACTGGTGAGATCACCATTTATATTGTACTGGTGAGATATCCATGTACACTGTACTGGTGAGATACCATGTACACTGTACTGGTGAGATACCATGTACACTGTACTGGTGAGATCACCATGTATACTGTACTGGTGAGATACCATGTAAACCATACCACGGGTGGGGTTCGAACCCGCGGTCACAGAGTCTCAAAACTCCAGACCGTCGCGTAAGCCACTGGGCCAGCTAGCTTAATAAGATTCATCCAACTAGGTATATTTCTACACCATAGGAAGGTTAGCATAGGCACCACTGTGTCCACAAATGCAAGTACACTGTACTGGTGAGATACCATGTACACTACTGGTGAGATCACCATGTACACTGTACTGGTGAGATACCATGTACACTGTACTGGTGAGGTACCATGTACACTGTACTGGTGAGATACCATGTACACTGTACTGGTGAGATACCATGTACACTATATTGGTGAGATACCATGTACACTGTACTGGTGAGATACCATGTACACTGTACTGGTGAGATACCATGTACACTGTACTGGTGAGATACCATGTACACTATATTGGTGAGATACCATGTACACTGTACTGGTGAGATACCATGTACACTGTACTGGTGAGATACCATGTACACTGTACTGGTGAGATACCATGTACACTGTACTGGTGAGATACCATGTACACTATATTGGTGAGATACCATGTACACTGTACTGGTGAGATACCATGTACACTGTACTGGTGAGATACCATGTACACTGTACTGGTGAGATACCATGTACACTGTACTGGTGAGATACCATGTACACTGTACTGGTGAGATACCATGTACACCACCAAACACTATTTTCGATTTACACTAATACTAATTTGTAAAGGAATGCAGGGGTAAGCCAGTGGAAGGCCTCGGTCAGGTGACCAAAAGCTCCAGTGACGGGTGATGACGTAACTGTTTTGTATGATGGCCGTAGAGGCATAAATACCTGTCTTGCCTTTATATTTTTATGTTATGTCGAGTTATACATTTTACATACACATCCTCACCTCTTACATCATGTCTTACATGTCAAGCCTACGGCTTTTTTTCACTTTGTCCCCCCACAGTCTTTTATCTTATTCAAATGTATACCTGGAGTATACCTGGAGAGAGTTCCAGGGGTCAACGCCCCTGCGGCCCGGTCTGAGACCAGGCCTTATGTTGGATCAGAGCCTGATCAACCAGGCTGTTACTGCTGGCCGCACGCAGTCCAACGTACGAACCACAGCCTGGCTGGTCAGGTACCGACTTTAGGTGCCTGTCCAGTGCCTGCTTGATGACAGCCAGGGGCTTGTTGGTAATCCCCCTGATGTATGCTGGGAGGCAGTTGAACAGTTATGTGTTATATTTGATCACGACAAGAGAGGTTTCACCAGCAGGAGGAAGTCATTCGTTTAGTCTTCCTGTGTAGACCTGGTTCGTCCCGTGACCACCCAGAATTAGCAGGTTCATATTCATCTAGGTTTGTCAGGACGGGTCCTGGCCCGGGTCTTCTCCATGTGGTGACACCGCAGTGGCTCCCGAAGGAGTGTCGGAGTTTGTACAAGTGATGTACCGTTTACAGCCCTGTGGCGGGGGCAGCCCTATGACAAGGACGTGGTGAAGTTAACAGGGCTTGACAACTGTGATTTGACTAGTTACTGACCCTATGTGTGACCGTAATAACCCACTCGTAACAAGTGCTGGGCCAGCGCATCTTGAGTAGGTGGGATGTTCTTCATTCCTTCCTGAGAGGTGTTGACACCTCTCAGGACTCCCACGGTCATACGTGATCATCACTAATCTTTCAGTGGTAGTTGAAAAATTCAGTATAAATCTTTCTTATGGAAATCTTAACTAAGGTGCAAAGAGCAGTGGTGGCTTCGTAAAACACATTCTGTGCTGCCCAATGAGAGAGGATGTTATATCACATCCTTTCAGAGCACGCAATGCAGGAAATGCTGTCCTTTTATTTACTCCGAGAGTTAGATTATTATTATTATTATTATTATTATTATTATTATTATTATTATTATTATTATTATCAAAAGAAGCGCTAAACCACAAGGGTTATACAGCGCGGCGGGGCAGGATGGATTGTAAGCGGGAGATGGATGATTAGTAGGGTATGGAGTGCAGCAGGACAGTGGATAGTGCAGGGATAGAGGGTAGCAAGAGATCGAGGTAGAAGGGACTGAGGGGAGTGCTAGAAGTATAATCTTCAGAGTTTGTGTAGTAAGTCAGTTTCTGTCAAAAAGTCAACGAGAGAGTCAGGATTAAAGGAGGGTCCATCTGCAAGAAGGGAAGGTAAAGAAAGGGCCGCAGAGCGAAGACGCCGTTGGAGGTAAATTCTGCGCGCTCGTTGATAGAGTGGGCAGTCCAACAGGATATGTCGAACAGACACTGTAACCTGACAATGCTCACAGAGAGGGACAGGGAGCCTCTCCATGAGATACCCGTGAGTAAGACGAGTGTGGCCGATGCGAAGACGGGAGAGTGTAGTCTCCCAACCTCGACATTGGTGACAAGAAGAAGGCCAGAAACCTATACTCGGTTTAATAGAATGAAGTTTGTTATTTAGCAGGTCAGACCAGCGTTGTTGCCAACGGGTGCGAAGGTGGGTAGCAATGACCGCAAAATAGTCCGTAAAAGGAACACCTCTATATGAAACTGGAAGGTCATGTACTGCTGACCACGCAGCAGTGTCTGCCTGTTCATTGCCCTGTACGTCAACATGACCAGGGACCCAACAAAAAACAATATCTTTGTGCTTGCTAGAGATACGGCGTAACCAAAGTTGATACGAAGAACTAGGGGGTGAGGTGTATCAATTTTTCGGATAGCCACAAATGGTAATACAGGCATAGATGCAATACGGATAAGTGCCACAAGAATGGCATACAATTCAGCCGTAAATATCCGAGAGTTAGAGCCATGGATAATAATAATATCTTTTTTTACTACCAGTACATGTACAAGGTATACAGACCATAGCTGACATCAATGACATACTACTATATATAAAGCCCATTGTTATGCTGAGCATTTCCCGCAAATTAGGTCCTTGTCCCAGGATGCGACCCACACCAGTCGACTAACTCCTAGATACCCATTTTACTGATGGGTGAACATAGACAACCGGTGTAAAGAAACACGCCCAATGTTTCCACCCGCGCTGGGAATCGAACACAGACCCTCGCCGTGTGAAGCGAGAGCTTTAGCGACCAGGCCACGGGGCACTGGACATCAAGCTCAACAGAGTACCTATATCATGAGCCAACCATAAATGCTCACATCGAAGTTTTTGGGTCAAAGTGACGCTGAGAATAACAATATCAGTATCCAAACTTTGGATGAATTTTTTTTCTTGCTATATTGAGCCCCACCAGCGGCATGAAGATCCTCCTCATGTCCGTCTCTTCATGGCTGCAGACCACTACACTTTCAACATCACTGTTCTACATGAATGGTACACAGTACCGTCAAGATGAAGAATTAGACACATGTGCAGCACCTGGGTATCTTTATTGTAGACGTTTCGCCCTCCAACCTAACTCGTACGAATACTTCTCCTTTCAACTAAATTTTCTTCTGGAGTAATAAGAAAGAGGGGGAGTGTCAGAGTAGGCTATAGGTTAGGTTAGGTAAGGTTAGGGTAGGTTAGGTTATTTAAAGTTAGGTAAGGTTAGGTTAGGTTATTTAAGGTTTGTCAGGAAACAGGACAAGTGTTTCCTGACGCGGGTCTTAGTTATATGATGACCCGCCACTGGAGCTTTTGGTCGTCTGACCGAGGCCTTCCGCTGGCTTACCCCTCCACTCCTTAAAAAATTAAGGTTATAATTATAACCATTTTTATGTTTCAAAACAGACGTTTCTGCTTCACCGCAGTTATACAAGTGTCTTAATTCATGAACTTAGTACTTATCGTTTAGTTACAATTCACATAGTAGCAGCCATTGTCTTCACTCCCCTTCGGTACTGTCTTCAGCTGTGTTGTCATTGTCTTCTAGGAAGAATAGTTTATTTAGCGAGAAATATTCCAACACCGTTGTGTTCGATATTTTATGTTATCCCATGTTTCATTGATTAAACGTGAGCTTATTTTAGATAATATTCCCTCGCCTAACAGTCACTGGTTGCTAACCATGGCCAACAGTCACTGGGTGCTAACCATGGCCAACAGTCACTGTGTGCTAACCATGGCTAACAATCACTGGGTGCTAACCATGGCCAACAATCACTGGGTGCTAACCATGGCCAACAGTCACTGGGTGCTAACCATGGCTAACAATCACTGGGTGCTAACCATGGCTAACAATCACTGGGTGCTAACCATGGCCAACAATCACTGGGTGCTAACCATGGCCAACAGTCACTGGGTGCTAACCATGGCTAACAATCACTGGGTGCTAACCATGGCTAACAATCACTGGGTGCTAACCATGGCCACCTAACACGATGTTGCTAACTCCTTTCAGAGATGAGTGTCACGACCTGCAACTCTTTCCTGTGTTGCATCGTTCGAAGTATATGTACTTATGTACATATGGAGATCACTACAGGTGTGTTCGAACACGACATTCCTTCTGTATGACGTTATTCATTGTTTGAAATGACTTTCAGTTCGAAACTTGGCACTACATTAGAGGGTCCTCTGTTAATTAATCATGTATATTCATAGTTATTTCTTGGATGTATTTGGTTAAGAATATTGACAATATAATTTCTAGGGCAACAAATCTCATGCAACAGGTGAATTCCAGAGGCGCGGGAGCTCACTAAACGAGTCCATTAAGTCAACTGATGCCTGAGGTGTCTGCCGACCTCGACAGTTAAATCGCTGACCTGGCAACATTTTCTTGCATGACTCCAACATATTGCATTAACACTCATAATAAACAATATCCTAACACCAGGGTGTTACTTGATGACATATTAACATAAACAACAAAATAGCACAATACCGAGACTGGAACAATACACAAATAACCCACACATAGAAGAGAGGAGATTACGACGACGTTTCGGTCCGACTTGGACCATTTACAAGTCTCACTGACACAAGAGCGAGAGAGCCATTATAGGCCAGAACAGGGACGGGACCAAGAGAGGAAGATAAAGAATCAGTAGTAGCAGTAATAGTGTAGTTATAATATAGTTTTATGAGTTGTAATTACTCCATCCATTTTGTTTGCATCTGGAAGCACCATTACCGAGGTGGTTATGTTGACCCTCCGGCCGGAATGTTGCATCCCATATCATGTTCTTAGAAGAAATAATGCTCTCACTCCGCCCGTTAAGACACAACCAGTGTCCAGATCCCTCTTCATGTTCCTCCTTATCTTAAGATATGCACTGCTGGTGTGTTTCTTAGTGAGGAACAAAAAGGCACAATACCGTGTCACTTGTAAATAGTCTTAGACGGACCGAAACGTCGTCATAAGCTTTTCTCTTTCCAATGTGCTGGTTATTTGTGTATATGGTATAAACCTTGGTAATAAATACGTAAACAAACACTAGGACATATTTATTAGAAAACATTTCGGTCCTGGGAACTTGATCACTTGTCAAGGTCCCAGGACCGAAACGTTTGCTAATATGTCCTAGTGTTTGCTTACGTATTTTCTAAACTAATCTGTGTATATCTCAGTGTATATACACTGCAGTTCATCCCGATAATCTATGTTATCAGTCAGATGAGTGACTGTGATTCTCGATTGAATTGGAGACTGACTGTACAGTTCTCTTGGTTGTCCCGTTTCCAGCACTCTTGTTATTGTTTATAATTAGTAACTTTTTGTTAGTCGGAGTAAATCTAATCAGTCTAAGCTAACATTATCAAACCTAATATAACCTAAATCATCTTAATCGAGAAGGTTGCTGAAAACTATAATAAGTAAAAGTGAAAAGTCGACTTTGGGGTTTAGATGAGGTTGTCCACTGGTATGTAAATCGATGGGCGAAGAACTAGACACATGTGTAACATCTGGGTATCTTTATCTGTAGACGTTTCGCCATCCAGTGGCTTTATCAATACAAGGACATGATGTGAAGCCACTGGAGGGCAAAACGTCTACAATAAAGATACCCAGATGTTGCACATGTGTCTAATTCTTCATTTTGTCGTTATTGTCTACCATTCATGTACAAACCGATGAGTGTACATATACTGAGTGTATTTTAACCTCCCATTTAGGATAAATATATTCTTAATGTTAGTGTAGAAGTGAATTTTAACTTTGAAGACCCTCGCGCAGCTCATGGTCTTGACACAACACACTCCAGTCAGTCTTCTGTATCATTCCCAGAGAAGGGAACAGAAGGGGCGGGTGTTTAGAAAGGGAAAGGGAAAAGGGAAGGGAGGGGAAGGGATGTTTCTATCATTATGGTCAGAGCAAAAACATTTTCAATGCAAATATATCAAGTGATGGCTGTTATCATGGCTGCTCCTACCCTCCACGTCCGCTTACCTTTGCATGTTTATATCCTTCAAGTGAGGGGGTGGTCCTTGATGCTGGTGAAGGGCTCTTAATGCCAATGAAGGGCCCTTGAAACTGATTCTCTTCCATTCAAATTGACTCGGAGGCCTTAGGAATGAGCTTGGGCCAAGATGTTGTAATGTTGGGAAGTGTCAGAATCTTTTTGGAGCTCAAGGTATGCGACAGTCACTTGTTGTCGTCTTTCCCACCTCGGGGAAGCTGACGACATTACATGGCGCTACAACATCTTAGCCCAAGAGAATTATTTGGACTCCGAGGCAATCTGCAACTTATACTTAGAGATTTCTTATCGGAGAAGAGCTTCCTCATCTGGATAAATAACAGCTTTCTTCCGCCTGACTTTGTCCAGGTTGACGGCGTCCCCCAAGGCGGCTTCTTCCAGCACTATACTCTTCCTGCTTGCTGTTAATGACCTTGTTCCAGCACTATTTTCTTCCTGCTTGCTGTTAATGACCTTGTTCCAGCACTATCCTCTTCCTGCTTGCTGTTAATGACCTTGTTCCAGCACTATCCTCTTCCTGCTTGCTGTTAATGACCTTGTTCCAGCACCATCCTCTTCCTGCTTGCTGTGATGTTGGTATAGTTTGTGCTGGTGTTGAGTGCCACCTTGTAGTGGACTCTCCAGAATGTTACTGATGGTGCTTCCAGCTGGGCCACTTCTCATGGGTTTAAATTTTCTGTTGTTAAAACACACCAGATAACTTTCACAAGACAGAATACGATCAAATTTCTCGGTCTTCTGTTTGATCGCTGAATGTTCTGGAAACTTCACATAACCAGCTGCCTGTCATAGCTGCCTGAAGCTTCTTATAACTAACCCATCTTTCTTGGGGAACTGTTACATGAACTTCTTTCACCTTCGTTCAACTCTCATCTTAACGAGACTCTGGTGACTATGTTCTTCAGCCTTACCGGCTACTCTTCGGAACTTGATCTTGTTCATCATCTAGGGTTATGTTTGTCTCCAGGATTTTCGATCTTCCCCAGTCAAGAGCTTATATACAGAGGCGAACATCCTGTCTTTAGGACTCACGAAAAACGCAATGACACGATTGCAAACAAACCACAGTACGGGTGGGGATTGAACCTGCGGCTAGTGAGTCGTAAAACTCCAAGCCAGGGCGTTAACCACTGGGCCACCTGGCTACAATAAGATTCATCCAACTAGGTATTTATTTATACACCATAGAGAGGTTAGCACAGCCCCACTGTGGCCACAAATGCAAAGTTTTACAGACGAATCTCCCGCCAGTGTGGCCGTGACGAACTATCACGGCCACGCTGGTGGGAGACCATCTGTAAAAACTTGCATTTGTGGTCACAGTGGTGGCCCATGCTAACCTTCCTATGGTGTATAAATACACCTAGTTGGATGAATTTTATTGTAGCCAGGTGGCCCAGTGGTTAACGCGCTGGCCTGGAGTTTTACTACTCACTCGCCGCGAGTTCCGGCCCCACCCGTACAGTGGTTTATCCCGTCTTTATAAGATCGACACGAAACCCAATGTCTCCATTATTTTATCCGTTTCCACTACCTTTACGACCTTCCTACATATAGGACGGTAATGGATATTAGTATGGCTAATTGATTTAATTGTTTATTACGCCCATTTCCTCTCCGTGTTCGTTCTCTAATGGCCTCCCTTGATGTGCCTGCCCTTTGCGTTCACCCTGCACCTTACTTTTCCCTCTGTCCTTGGAAAGTTCCGACGATTCATGTTTGTTCCTCTTCACTTCCAGTGCAAAAGTTCACTTGCCTTATACAACTTTAATGCTCACTATTTAACGCTCCTAATCTCATTCTTATGTTATTACAACTTATACTAAAGGTTTTAAGTCTTCCTAATGGAGTCGGGAATGTTTTTGTTTTCCTGAATAAATAATCCAAGGTCATTTACCAGAATCAACCAGTATTTCTACAGCAGGTTTATATTCATACATTATTTATTTCTATCATCCACTTTGCGGTCATGTCCACCTTGTCATTTGTAGTTCCTTTGGTCTCCCAAAGTGTCTTACAGGCTATCCAGAAATTCGACTTCCCCCATCCCATCGTCCTTCGTATACAGCTTTAGTTTTGTCGCATTTGTAGTAAGTGCAAAGTCGCATTTTTCTGGGTTGCTGGACACGTTGATGTTCTGGGCAGCGAATATGGACTCAATAGCTCGGTCAGCTACTCAGGACCTCCCGATTTTCCACAGGGGTATTTGCTTTCTCCGACAATATCTCAGAGCTCTTTTCAACAACTCTGTACTCGCTCATAAAACCATTAATCCGAGTTCAACCACAACAAATGGTTTTCTATCAACCTACGTATAGGATTCTGGCCACCTTCTCACCGCTGTTGGGTTTGTTATGTATTGCAGGGACACAACTCACTACATACCACACAACGTAACGACTGGCATTGCTCTGTGAGGATTGTTAAGTTATATTGTTGTTCCAAGATATCTTAACAGAATGGAGATGAAACGTGTAAAATACCATGATGGAAAAATAAGCACGTTTCGCCCACACAGTGGGCTTTATCAAGTCACAAACAGATCTGTTTGTTGCTTGATAAAGCTCACTGTGTGGGCGAAACGTAGTCGTTAAAGGATTCCATTATACTGCATTCGTGTTTATTTTTTCGTTCGTTAATAGATTGTGTTGTCTATCAGACGAGACACAAGCTTCACTTCCCACTTTACATGGCCCCAACACACTCACTCACACACTCACTCACACACTCACTCACACACTCACTCACACATTTATTCACACACTCACTCACACACTCACTCACACATTTATTCACACACTCACTCACACACACGCACACACACACACACACACACACACACACACACACACACACACACACACGTGTGTGTGTGTGTGAATCGACCCCTGCAACCACAAGTAGGTGAGTATATACACACACACACCACACACACTCTTTGACTTTATAATGGAAACTAATCTCCTGCATCAACACTGATTTGAACTTTACTCTCGCACTGACTCACCCCCCACCCACCTTCCCGAACCCCGGCACTCACACCCCTGCACTCACACACACCCCTGCACTCACACACCCCGGCACTCACACACCCCGGCACTCACACCCCTGCACTCACACACACCCCTGCACTCACACACTCCTGCACTCACACACTCCTGCACTCACACACCCCAGCACTCACACACACTCCTGCACTCACACACACCCCTGCACTCACACACACTCCTGCACTCACACCCCTGCACTCACACACACTCCTGCACTCACACACTCCTGCACTCACACCCCTGCACTCACACACACCCCTGCACTCACACACTCCTGCACTCACACACTCCTGCACTCACACACCCCTGCACTCACACACTCCTGCACTCACACACCCCTGCACTCACACACCCCTGCACTCACACACCCCTGCACTCACACCCCCTGCACTCCACACACTCCTGCACTCACACACCCTGCACTCACACACCCTGCACTCACACACCCTGCACTCACACACCTGCACTCACCTCACTGCCACACCCTGCACTCACACACCCCTGCACTCACACACGCCCCTGCACTCACACACCCCTGCACTCCACGCCCTGCACTCACACACCCTGCACTCACACACCCTGCATTCCACCACACCCTGCACTCACACACCCCTGCACTCACACGCCCCTGCACTCACACACCCCTGCACTCACACACCCTGCACTCACACACCCCTGCACTCACACACTCCTGCACTCACACACCCCTGCACTCCACACGCCCTGCACTCACACACCCCTGCACTCACACGCCCCTGCACTCACACACCCCTGCACTCACACGCCCCTGCACTCACACACCCCTGCACTCCACACACTCCATCACACCCCTGCACTCACACACCCTGCACTCACACACCCCTGCTCACGCCCTGCATCACATCCTGCATACACACTGCCTGCACTCACATCTTCTGCACTCACACACCCTGTACTCACACCCTGCACTCACGCCCTGCCCACACGCCCTGCACTCCACACCCTGCACTCCGCCCTGCACTCCACACGCCTGCACTCACGCACCCTGCACTCACACACCCTGCTCACTCTGCCCTGCACTCCAACATCTGCACTCACACCCCTGCACTCACGACACACTCCGCACTCACACACCCTGCACTCACACGCCCCTGCACTCCACACCCCTGCACTCACACACCCTGCACTCACACCTCCGCTCATCACACACCTTGCATCACACACCCTGCATCACACACCCTGCACTCACACACCCTGCGCTCACACACCTGTCACACCCCTGCACTCACACACCCCTGCACTCACACACTCCTGCACTCACACACCCCTGCACTCACACGCCTGCACTCACACACCCCTGCACTCACACACCCCTGCACTCACACGCCCCTGCACTCACACGCCCTGCACCCCACACACCCTGCACTCACCCCCTGCACTCACACCCCTGCACTCACACGCCCTGCACTCACACACCCCTGCTGCTCACACGCCCCTGCACTCCACACACTCCTGCGCTCACACCCCCCTGCACTCACACACCCTGCACTCACACCCTGCACTCACACGCCTGCACCCCACACACCCTGCACTCACACACCCCTGCACTCCACCACCCCCCTGCACTCACACGCCCTTGCACTCACACACCCCACCCACTCACACACCCTGTACTCACACACCCTGCACCCCACACACCTCCTTACTCCACACACCCCTGCACTCACACACCCCTGGACTCCACACCTCCTGCACTCACACACCCCTGCACTCCACACACCCACTCCACACCCCTGCACTCCACACACCCCTGCACTCACACGCCCCTGCACTCACACACCCCTGCACTCACACACCCCTGCACTCACACGCCCCTGCTCCTCCTACCCTTCATACTTTGCTACTCTAGCACATACTTTTCCTCAGCGCTCTATGACCCTTACGGGTTTAGCCTTTAAATTGAAGATTGGGACACTATTGCAACATATGTGAATCTTTATTAAGGAAACGTTTAGCCACACACTGACCTCATCAGTCAAATACAAAGTAGAAAGGTGTAAGGGAGGGATTTAGTGTCAGTCCATCGGCCCAGGCCGAGGGACTGATTACCTCAAACTCCTCCTCTCCTTACACCTTTCTACTGTGTTGGACTGATGAGCACTGTGTGGCGAAACATTTCTCATAAGATACCCAAGTGTTGCATATGTGTCTTGTTTATAAGTCGTCGGTTCTCTGAACCATTCATCTACACTACTAGTACTGCTGATACCACAACTATTTTTGCTGCGCGGTCTTATTACTACTGCTACTACAACAACTACTACTACTAATAATAATATATGAAGGAAGAATTTCAATATATGTAATCATTATCATTTTCAATTGTGTTGCAGATGTCTGAATTTCGCTGAGACATCAAAGATTTGTTAAGTTATACCATGAATTAAGGAAAGATTCTGGACTTCACCTTACGAAACAGACAAAGTAAATGCGATAGTAATTATGAACAAGGTAGATTATAGTGGATAAATGAACATGTTATTAGAAGACATGGGTACTTACGTGCTCCTTAATTAACACGCGATCTTCTATGTCGTTTTCAATGTAAGACTATTACAAAATTGCTGTTTAGTTTCGATCATCACTCCGTAAAGTTCGTCTACGACGGTGCCACTTCAGACGAAAATTTTGGAGCGTGGCGAGGCAGGACTGCTGGAGCCTCTCCTGCCTTCTCCGTCCCTCCTCTTATCTCTCAGTGGCGAGGCAGGACTGCTAGAGCCTCTCCTGCCTCCCCCGTCCCACCTCTCATTTTCTTTAGTGGCCCAGGGAGGACTGCTGGAGCCTCTCCTGCCTCCCCGTCCCACCTCTTATCTCTCAGTGGCAGAGGCAGGACTGCTGGAGACCTCTCCTGCTCTCTCCCCTTGTCCCCCCTCTTATCTCTCAGTAGCAGGCAGGACTGCTGGAGCCTCTCCTGCCTTCCCCGTCCCACCTCTTATCTCTCAGTGGCGAGGCAGGACTGCTGGAGCCTCTCCTGCCTTCCCCGTCCCCCCTCTTATCTCTCAGTGGCGAAGGGCAGGAACCCTGGTGGAGCTCTCCTGCCTTCCCCGTCCCCCACCTTCCTTGATCCCCCCACTCTCAGTGGCGAGCAGGACTGCTGGAGCCTCTCCTGCCTTCCCCCGTCCCACCTCTTATCTCTCAGTGGCGAGAGGCAGGACTGCTGGAGCCTCTCCTGCCTTCCCCGTCCCACCTCTTATCTCTCAATGGCGAGGCAGGACTGGTGGAGCCTCTCCTGCCTTCCGTCCCACCTCTTATCTCTCAGTGGCGAGGCAGGACTGCTGGAACCTCCTGCCTTCCCCGTCCCACCTCTTATCTCTCAGTGGCAGGCAGGACTGCTGGAGCCTCTCCTGCCTTCCCCCGTCCCACCTCTTATCTCTCAGTGGCGAGGCAGGACTGCTGGAGCCTCTCCTGCCTTCCCGTCCCACCTCTCATCTCTCAGTGGCGAGGCAGGACTTTACTGGAGCCTCTCCTGCCTCCCCCGTCCCACCTCTTATCTCTCAGTGGCGAGGCAGGACTGCTGGAGCCTCTCCTGCCTCCCCGTCCACCTCTTATCTCTCAGTGGCGAGGCAGGACTGCTGGAGCCTCTCCTGCCTTCCCCGTCCCACCTCTTATCTCTCAGTGGCGAGGCAGGACTGGTGGAGCCTCTCCTGCCTTCCCGTCCCACCTCTGTATATTCGTGTCCCACTGATTCTCACATCTGTTTATGAATCGATTTTTGATCTTTCATTACCATATCTTGTGACTGCATAGTAACCATGGCACCCGAGAGGCATGGTAATGATGCTGGAAGTGACAGGAAAAAAGCAAGCGTTCAAGTCTTGGTGTTATGAAGAAAAAGAGATATTAGATTAGCTTAAATTGAGTGCAGGTGTGATGGAGATGGTGAGAGATTATGGACTTAATGAGGCATTAGTTCATTGAATTAAAATGAAAGAGGCAAATATATTGGCTTGTGTAATGATACCCAGGTTGTCACCTCCTGGGAAAAAATGACACATAGATCACAACAGTTTAATTAAACAGAAAACTTATCAGGCAAAATTGAATAAAAAAAAAATTTTCACTTAATTTCACCTTAATTGGGAAAAAAGCCTTAGAGAAATTATAAAACAGTGTGATGGGGAAAGGGAAAAAGGTTTAAAGTTTAGCACAGGATAAATTCCATAAGTTTAAGTTTCGTAATGGGTTTAAATAATATTAATTTGCCGGTGAAAGTGCTTCAGCTGATCATACAGCAACAATTTTGCCTGCTGAATTGCAGTATTTTTGAGGACTACGAGCTAAGTTTTTGGTGTTGATGAGACAGGTGTGTATTGGAAGGAAATTACCAACATGAACTTGCATCGGCCAGCAAGGTAACAGTGCCCGGGGAATTCAAGGCAGAAAAGGACAACTTTCCATGATTCTTGTGGTAATGCTATTAATTTTCAGTTGCTCCAAGACTTCTTGTGCTTTGAAAGGTGTAGATAAAACCCCTTACCAGTAATTTGGGGGTCAAACCAGTCAATATAGATGACAAGTTTTTTGTTAAAGGGTTTAAGCTTCATTTTATTCCTATGAAGTCAAGTTTTACCTGCACATCAGAACCTTGCATTCAAGGTTCTATTCACTTGATAATTCCCGTACTCATCCACGCTTTGTTTGATGTGCACTCACATGTAAAAGTTCTATTTACCCCCAAAATACAACATTTTTCATATAACCTCTGGATCGTGAATTATTAAGTCATTCAAGTGTAACTACACATGAAAATGATGGGGAAAACTTGAGCATCAATAGCTCTGACTCAACCTGGCAGTACCCAACTTTGGCATAAATCTAACATTGCAGATGCCATCAGCTATGCTAAATGCATGGAATAAGTGTTGCAATAAACATTAAATGCAGTTTGGAAAGTTGAGGCTAGTGTAGTCAATTCTTTCACTGGTTTTCCTTGACGAGAGTCCAAAGGGGCGGAAATAGTTCAGCTGGAAAGGAGATTACTAGGTGATGGCTTTGATGATATGAAGGAAGATATGAATGAGTTCTTGGAGATGCACAGAAGTCCAGAGGAAATGTTGGCAGAAATTAGTGCACGAACCGGAAAGTAGATAACACAGGAAGATGAGGAAGAAGAACCTGAAGAAAAACAGTAAACACTGCAACAGTTCATGAGAGTCCATATTTCGCAAAATATCAGACTTTTCCCCTGAAAAAGGACCCTGATAAATCTAGAAACAGGGCCTAGAGCAGCTGATGATGCCTTACTGTTAGTTGTATAAAGTACTGCGGGTAAAATAGACCAGAGAAATTCAAAATTTTTCACTACCCCAATACAACATCGACTTTGTGCCGGGTCTCAACCATCCACCCAGCCCTTCAGGGTCACCATCCCTCTCCACTTTGTTAGAATCATCGACATACACCCAAAAACCCCAATTTAAGGAATTTTGTAAATTTTGTAGCCTTAGCTAATGCATTACACTAAAACATCTCTACAACCATCTACAATTTCATATCATTTTTATTTGTTGACAATTTGGGGGGGTAAAAAAAAAAGGTTTTATTTTAGGGGTTCAAAAAAGTAACCTATTTTTTTCCTATGTTCTTAAGTTTGTCATAGACGATTTTTTTTTAGGCGCCATTTTCAAAAAAAGTAACAACAGTCTTAACCGACGGTTTTCTGTCTTTTCCTTCGTATATAATTTCTACTTTGTAAAAATTCATATGATAACTTTTTTCCCCCTTACCATCCCTTTACGTCATCATTCCACCAACCCCCTCCTCTTCCCTCCTGCCCACCCCCTTATATCCCAAAAATACTGTTGTGCAGTCTTCAGTCTACCCCCCCTACGCTTTATTCCTTCTGATTACCTGCATGTTCTCTAGCTCACCTTTCTTTCAATAGTATTACATCTTTTCCCTTTTCTCCCCTTTTTTATTCTCCTTCACTTCTGCCTTACGCATATACTTTTTTTGTCCCACTTTTATCCCACTGTAGCACCAAAAAAAAGGATCAACATATTTCTCCTCTAAAACCATGAAATCTAGAAGTCTCCCATCAGTCTTTTATTGTTAATATATGATCAGGGGAAACTGCTGTCACTGAACCCTTTTCATATCATATCTAGGATATTTATTTATCCTCCTTTTCTAAAAAAGTGTTTCCAATCCTAAACTTTTTATATATATAATTCATTTGAGGATTTCCCTTTTCCCAAATTTCCTGCTACGCCCTCACAACA